>OVBA01003017.1:0-30552 GCA_900406435.1 Lepidium aucheri | reverse complement strand
TCAAACCCTAAAAAAAACGGACTAAGCAATTAACCGTAAACCCTAAAATCTAAGTTTGAAATAGAGAAGATACACTACATTACCTTCAAATACGTTCAACAAAGCTTAAAAAGTGTAAGAAAATGATGATTCTCGTGCGAAGAAGACGACAAAGCCGACGAAGAAGACAACGACGAAGATGTTTGGTAGACGAAGGAGAAGAAGAAGAAGACCAGAACGAAGGAAAGATGAAGAAGTTAAGAACGAAGAAGAAGAAGACGAGAAAGATGAAGAAGTTAAGATGAAGAAGAAGAAGAAACTGAAAAAAGAAGAAGAAAAGAAAACCACCCGGCGGTTTTTTTTTTCTTTTTTCAGTTTTTTTCTTTTTTTCTTTTTTTTTCATTTTCTGTTTTTCTTTTAATGACACAAATGTAAATAAGTAGATAACTGATTTTTTGTGACTTTTCCCATACTTTTTTTTTGTCCAACTTTTTGAAGAGTATTTAAGTAATTATAGTATTTTTGTAGAGTATTTGAGTAATTTATTCATTAGAAATTTAACATTTTTTTATATTTTGTTACTTTATAATTATAATACCAATGTCTTCGTGATTTATTTATTTGATCTATAAATCTAAAAGTCGAACAAAGAAGAAACCACAAAAATAACCAAAAAAATGTGTCAATATTTTTTTTCACTAGTCAACTTTCTATATTAATAAGTCAAAGTTGAAAAATGGAAAAATTCATGAACGGTGAGAAACCGTATAGCATTAGAAGTAGAGCCCATTAAAAAAGAAGTCATATGATACAGATATACGACGAAACGAAAGCAATGACAAAAAAGAAAAAGAAATAATAAACTTCTTACAAGGAATAAAACTACTTCATACTTGAAAATCTACCTCAGGAATTCACAAATGTATGTAATTTTATGTGAACATTAATAAACTCTAACAATATTAAATTATGAATCTAGAAAATATTTTATGATTTATGACAAAATTCTCTAAAACTCCACCTAAAATTATAAAACTTAGATTTTTGTGTTTTGACTAAAGAAATCCTCTAAATAATTCTAGAATCTCATAGAATCACCTAAAATTTCACCATTAAATTTTTCTAATAATATTTGGATTTAGATAATTTTAAAAAGTTATTATTTAAATAAGATATAATTTACCACTTAAAACCAAATTACTTAAAATCATTGCTTCAGTACACCCACTTAGTATATATATATAGAAATATGATTTAAAAAAATGGGCATGTATTGGTGAGTGCGTATGTACGAATGGGAATATAAAAAACAATAAAAAAGTTGAGTGTTGAAGATACAACATGCGACAATCTGTTTCTTTCAGATGCATTCTGGTTTTTGACCCATCTATCTTATTTGCTTAGCTGTTTCATTTTTTCGTTTTTCTTTGTAGTAGGCAATTACCTGCGCTACGCCGCGATATAATTTTCTAAAAATTATTTTTTAAATTTGATAATATAACTTTATATATATAATTGTATAACCATTTTCTCATTGCTGACTTGAACGGGAACATGAATCATATCCTTATATCTGAAAAGTGTTTATCGATGAAATTGTGGCACACAGTCCAATTTAAATTTAAAATTGTTTTGAGAGCTTTTAGTTTTGCCTCAGGCTATCGTACTACTCTACTCATTGCAGCGTACTATTAAGCTCAATCAAAAGGAACTTAGTAGATTTTTATGTGGAAGGTGTCAACTTGAACAAAGGCAACCATGTATACCTCAAAATCAACATTAGGCTACTGTATCCAACTGCAATTTGAAAAGTTGAACCAATTATGATCGCACCTTGCAGCTCTCTCAAGGTATGCTTAAAGTTCTACCATATTAATCAAAACAAAAAAGATGATATCAAATTCTGCGTACAAGAAAATCTACATGATTTTTAGGAAAAGAAAGAATATAAGTCTGAACAAGTTCATAAAATGCAGAAACAACTGATTTCACCTGCATCGAGTACATGAATGCTATAATCACAACTACATGCTAGTGACAAAAAATGAATATATTAAAAAGATGATCCCACAAAAAAACAAAAGGTCTACTCTCATACTTTTAACGATTAACCAGATATTCAACAAAGCAGAAGAATTGTGAATATGGTTTTTGACAAACAGTCCTTGGCTCGATAAGGTGTCGAAATCTTGTTCTTGGCTTACATTAAAAGTGTGTAACAGTCCTTGTCTCGATAAGGTGTAGCTCACAAAGAGATCTTTTACTCTTAAGATCTATCTTCAACTCAAACATATATCCAAAAGCCAATTATAGTGACCCTATCAAGCAGCATACATGATCTCCATGTCAACACACCCCTCCATACCAATTCCAGTTTCAGTTTGGTATGAACTAATTTTGTGCCACCAGCCAAGAGTGATAAAACAGAGCATGACTACAAAAAGAAAAGCTTTAAAGAAGACAACTAAATCCTTGATTGAAAACAAGTATCATAGAAAAAGCCTTCTTCCGTGATAATATTTGAGCTTCATCAGAAGCAATAATGCTACATGGCGTTAAATCTTCATCACATGGTCCAAATACTAAAACTGGAGGATCCATTGCGTACTCTGATTTATAAATAACATCCCCTGCAACAATAACAAAGCTCTTGGGTCTTTGGGTTTTTAGATCAGAATGTTGTGTGTGTAGAAAAAGAGATATCCTGTATAATTACAGATTAGAATATTCTTTGCATGTAGACGGCTAAGAATTAATATATGAACGTAAAGGATTGGTGGTGGTATGTTTCAGGATTATTAATTCGTTGCTTAAATTGTTAGATTCACGCAAATAATATCAATCAAGATGAACATACAAAACAAAAGCAGAAAACGTTGCCTAACAACTATTAAAAAGGTAAAATTTGAAATGAGAAACACTTACATTTGGTCGTAGGGGGTCACACCAAAGTAAGCGATGGAGCCTCTTCAGATTCAATTAATTACCCAACCAGATATTTTTGATCTACAAAACGTTTAGAGAACCATACACAGAATTAGTCATCTAGGTCTAGAAACCCTAACTTTCTGAAATTTAAAATTGAGAACGATGAAGAAGCCGTATAGAGTCTTTTAGACATAGACGATCGAAGGTTCAGTCGTGTGAAAATTAGTGATGTTGTGATTACTTACTTTGATAGAATCAGGTGAGTGATTGACAAAGTAATAGAGCTCGTCGGCGATTAGAGGCGAAAATTATTTGAACCACAGTTGGTGAGAACTGGGAAATTTTCGTGACTTTATAAATTCCATGCGAGTTTTCTTCTGTGACGCTTCTTCTTTTCCACTGACGTGTTTTTTTTCAATGCTGATGTGTTTTAATCTTATAATGTAATTGGTTGATTAAAAGAGCTAAATTTGCTGAGTTGTCAAACTCTCTTACTATATTATATAAATTTTCAATTTTTTGATAAAAAACATGTAAACCCAACAATGTCTGATAAAAAAATAAAAAGATATGTAGCCATATAAATCTCATGCACGATCCACACACTTTGCTCAATCATAGTTAATAAGATTAGCATCGCGAAACTCATATCCACCAATGATATAACATTATATTTCGATCATATTGGTGATAATTCTCAAGCGTGGATTGAATGTTTTCGTCTTTTATCATCCAATAGCATTTCTGTAATATGATAGATAGGGAAAACAATATATTTATACAATGATACGAGACAGTGTAGTTTGAGTTTGTTCATGAAAATGAACAACAACAAAATTACGTTATATAACAATATGATTCTAGAAAACCCTTTAAAGTTTTCAATATATATAAATTAACGCGTCACTCGTTCTGAAATTTTAATCTTCCAATACCCTAGGGGATTGGATACTCATAGATTAATCCTACAACTCCTAAATATTATATGAAATAATTGTTTGGTATACCTTATTTTGAAAACTATTTGTGCCTAATAACCTTTCACTGTTTTGTCTTTTTCCATATGCTCTTTTTTACTGTTTCGTTCTTTTCAAAAGATAATAAAGCTCCTGACCAAATCTGCAACTCATCCATCTTTTTCTCCTCTCGTTTTCTTAAACTATTTCGTTCTTTCTAACCTTTTTGTCTAAAAGTTTCGAATCTGACACAAGTAAGATCGAGTCTTTTTCTGCATTCAGAAACGGCGATTGAGAATCATGAGAACCCAAATCTTAGAGATGTCTGGTAATTAGATCCCATTTTCTAATTAAATCCCATTTCCTCAATTTCTACTCCTAAGAATTGGGATTTTGTTTTTTTGTTCATAGGAATTTGGATTTTGTTTTTTTTTTGTTAAATTGGGATTTCGTTTGTGTGTTAAGTTGAAGAAGAATCCTATGGATAAGGACAAATATTAATAATTATACGAAGACAAAGACAAATATGAATAAGAATTTGAACACATGGACAACAATTGTTTCGTGTACATAAGTCACTACACAATAGTTGAAGATAAAGACAAATATTAATAAGTATACGAAGATAAAGACAAATATGAATAAGAATTTGAAGACATGGACAACAATTGCTTCGTGTACGTAAGTCACTACAAAATAATTGAAGACAAGGACAAATATTAATAATTATACAAAGATAAAGACAAATATGAATAAGAATTTGAAGACATTGACAACAACTGTTTCATGTACATAAGTCACTAGACAATAATTGAAGACAAGGACAAATACTAATAAGTATACGAAGACAAAGACAAATGTGAACAAGAAATTGAACACATGGAAAACTCTTACACATTTGCCATTAAACCTTTGCTCTTATCTTCATCTTCTTCACCTTTGGCATTAACGATAAAACCTCCATTAACGACAAAACTCCAAAAACCTTCAATTTAATACTCTCCTTCGAAATTTCTAAAACTAAAACCCGACAAATATAATACCTTTGCTATTAACGTCAAAACCCACAAATCTTTAATTGAAAACTCTCAAACTCTAAAAGCCCCCAAATCTTCAAATAACGATGACTCAATCTTTGATTTCCATGGAAGCTGTTGCTATGTCTAACAAAACTTTCCTTGTTGCAAATCTTCGATTTTAAACCTCAGTTACAAATATGCCCAAGATAAAAAAAGGACAATACCAAAGGGAAACATATAATCGTAATTGGTGATTTATTTCAGGGTTAAGATACACAAAGATATACACCAGGAAGAAGATTGTGGTTTTGATTTTACATGTACGAAGAAGACGGTGAAAAAATTCTTCAATTTTACTGAGTGAAAAAGACCCAACTTTTACAGAGAGAGAAGAAACCGGAAAGTGTTTTAAGGGAAACGCTTTGTAAACTGTCGGCCGGTCACCAACTGGGTCAGCCAAGCTCATTCGAACAACATGGTTAATTTGGCCAATTCATATCTAACATGGAGCATTTTGTTCAAAGTTTCAAAAAATAGGCATTTCATACAAATACTTACTTCAAAAAGGTATTCTGGATGAATCTCTCTTATTATATTCAATTTTACTGAAATTCCTACTTTTTCTTTTTCCATTTTTAGGCGCAATTCACTGATATTCCTTCATTTTATATATTTGTTGTATTGTAATTTATAATTGATGCTCACATCAGAAAACAATCAAATTACTACTAAAGAGGAGTGAATAATCTCCCGTGACTTGTTAAAAAAAAAAGGAATCCATAACAGCTACATAACTTATGCTGCTGTTCTTTTTCTTACATCATATTTTTTTGTGTTAACATTAAAGATTCTGCTAATTATTTATTAATATTATTTCTTAATTTACGGACTGTGACTGATTAGATACAGCTGGGTATTACTTGTCTTTATTAACTTTGCCAGCTGTTTGTTCTTTTTTTCTTCATTTACTATGTTAAATTTTAGTGAAAATGTTATTAATAGGGGTACTCAAAAAAATGTTAGGTGTTAAATGAAAGGTGATTTACTCAAGTGTCTAGATTAGATTTCACATTGAAGTTTATTTTAAATGCAGACTTTAAATAAAGTTTACTTTTAAAGCAGACATCACGTGAAGTTTGTATGTTGGAGACTTTATGTGAAGTCTACTTCTAAACTATGAAAATAGACTTTAAGAGAAGTCTACTTCTTAACATTAATTATTATTTGAAATTTTTTAAAAATAAGTAATTATTATATGATAATTTTTTTGGGTTACATAACCTTAAGACAAAAAATTATAAAATATAGAAAATAAAATATCACAAAATTTTGGTGAAATAAGACCAACAAATATCAAAAACATAGGGTTTAGGGTATAGAGTAAACTTCACTGAAAGTCTACTTCCAAAGTAGACATCATTTGAAGTCTACTTTCAAAGTAGACATCTTGTGAAGTCTACTTTCAACGTAGACATCAAGTGAAGTCTACTATGAAAGTAAACCAATTGGTTTAAACTTTTTTAACCCAACTATAAAAGACCATTTTTACTAGTAGAAGAGAAAAACCTAGCGATTTTCTCTCTTCTCCATCGTGACTTTTCTCTCTTCTCTTTCCATTTGTGGTGGTGGCTATCACCTTCATCTCCAGGCGGCGACGACCATCAACATTTTCCTCTCCGGTGAATCTCTCCTCAATTCTCCATTTTTGTTGCCTCTATTCTCCATCTTTTTCGAGCGTCTTTTTCTCACTTGTTTTTTGCAGGTTTTTCTGGTGACTCTTTGGCCATCGTCTTCTAGAAATGAGCAACACTCTTCTAGATCTGAGCAACAGTCTTCTAGATTTGACCAGTAATCTTCCAAATATGACCAACAATCATCCAGATCTGATGGTTTATCTTTTTAAATTCGTGATTATTATTGTGTTTTGAGAGATTATTAATTTAATTTGAGAGTTTTATTGATTTTCTCTTTGTTTGCAGATTTTTTTTTATTTTCTGTTGCAGGTTTTTTTTCTTATTTTCTGTTGCAGGTTTTCACGTGAAGTCTGCTTGTGAAGTCTAATTTTCCCTGAAGTCTGCTTGTAAAGTCTACTTTTTACGTGAAGTTTTCTTGTGAAGTCTACTTTTCACGTGAAGTCTGCTTGTGAAGTCTACTTCTCACGTGAAGTCTTCTGGTAACTCTTTGGCCATTTTCTTCTCCAACCGCTGGTGACGTTGTACTCTAAGTATCATACAAATAATCTTCTAGATCCGAGCAACAATCTTCTAGATCTAACCAATAAACTTCTAAATCTCACCAACAATCATCCAGATCTGATGGTTTATCTTTCTAAACTCGTGATTGTTATTGTATTTTGAGAGTTTTATTGATTTTCTCTTTGTTTGCAGATTTTCTCTTTGTTTGCAGATTTTTTCTTATTTTCTATTGCAGGTTTTAATGAAAAGTTCATGTGAAGTTTGTGAGAGTCGTAGACTTCTGTTGAAGTCTACCTCTGAAGTTTATTTTTTCATTGTGAAGTATGCTTGTGAAGTCTACTTATCATCTGAAGTCTGTTCTTTTTTTACATATATCAGTGGAAAGTTCATCTTTGTTTTTGGAACTTTTTGTTTTGAGATTAGTTAATGATTTTATTTGCTATGTTTTTTTGCTTTAGATTTTAGCTTCGTTTGATTATGTTTCAGTTTTTTTTTCTTATTTTCTGTTGTAGGTTTTACTGGAAATTTTATGTGAAATCTATGAGAGGCGTAGACTTCTGTTGAATTTTGCCTTTGAAGTCTACTTTTTTATGTGAAGTCTGATTGTGATGTCTACTTCTCCTTGAAGTATACTGTGACTTGCAACATTGGAAGAAGGCTGGGTTTGTTTTCAAGTCCGTGTGTCGATCACGTGAAGCCAATAGTATATGCAATAAAGTTGTTGTTATAGTGTATGTTGGTTTATAAGATCTCATGATTTTAACCTCAATAATATATGTTGTAACTTGTAAGAATATATATGAATTAGCTTCACAACCTCCATTGAAGGACAACACAATTCTTGTATAATCAATCTTCTATCAATGCTTCACAATGCATGGTGGTTGTTTTGAAATTTCTATCGCAAGTTAGAAATAGTACTTTATTAGTCAAAGAAAAAATCACTAAGTTACTCGAACAACAAATCATGAAAAACATTGTTGGAACCTGTTCTAGCAGAAATAGTACTTAGAATCAAGGTTCCTGATCAAAAGTGTGGGAGAGAATGGGCACTGACACTTTTGAGTTGGATTAGAGCAAGAATAGTTAACTAAAACGAGTAGAGATGATTGCCGACTAGGGTGTTCTTATTAGATTAGAGTATGTCAAAAAGCCTATCCCTTTTTCAAAGGATTACACCTCTATTTAGAGGTCACAAAGGCAGTTACAGGTGGAGAAAATAGAGGAAGATTTACAATTGTGTTGATAAGATTGAATCTGGTAAGATTCATGCTAGATTTATGGAAATTTTCTATGTCAGAATAGGAAAATTTGTGTTTCTCTGTTTTGGAGATGTGTCATCCGAGTTCTCTTCAAGTTTGAAGAACTTTTTGAGACAAGACTTTGCCGAGTTGATGATGATATCCGAGTTGAAGCCTTGATGCTTGTAACTAGTTTTTTCTTTAGTATTTGACCTGTTGTTTTCTGTGGACCAAAATAGGATCTCGGATCCACCTCCCACAATTGTCCCCCAGACTCGAACAGTTCTGGTGCTTAATTTCCAAGTTGGAAGATTTTCCAACTTCTAGAATCTTCGGTTCACGTGTTAGTTCACAAGTGGGTTAGTCAAACAGTCACCTCGATTTTACGCGAATCATCATTATTACCGTGGGGCTTGGCTTTGATTTCCCCCCCCCCACTCAGTCATAATTACCGCTTGGCGTTGTGTTGGCTTCAGTAATTTTCTATAAATACCGTGCTTCTTCTCCTTTTACCATTCATTTTTCATCTCCGCAATCTTTCCTAGCGACTTCCGACTTTGCTTCTTACTCTTTTCCGAGTTCAAGTTTTTCAGTTTTCTCTTACCTCTTTTGATCTTTAAAAAAGATGGGTCTTGATGATTTCAAACTCCCAAATATTGAAACCGGTGTGAATTCCGCGCTTGATGGATTGAACGTTTTGCCTTCTGGCGGGCCTTCTAGGATCTCTAGACCCTCTACTACTCCATCTCGGGATATCTTGGAAGTTCCTTCCGAGTCTAATCGTGGAAATTTGTGACCTGCAAAAAAGGTGAGAGCTGATATGCCACTGAGGATTGGTTCTCCCAGAAGAATTGGTAGGAGTGTTCTGCGGGTGCTTCTAGTGGAAGGAGTAAAGGTATTCTCGACTTCTATTTTAACCATAACCATATCGATCCTTGCTTGATTATAGAATTTTAAGCGGAGTGCGCAAACTTAGTGAGTTAGATTAGAACCTCGCTGGAGCGCCTCTCCTCCCCAGATCAGATGAAGAACTGCAAGGAGTATGAAGAGGCTGCCTACTTGTTGTTCCGGTTATTGATTTGCTCTGATGTCTAACTGCCGCTTTTCCAATGTCCTTGTAGTTTATTGCCTGTTTGAACAACATTATGTTGGAACGTGAGGGATCTGTTGCTAACCCAAAGAGCAGACGTCGGAGGAACCCATCTTCCGCTACCCGAATTGCTGGGTACTACCTTGAAGTGGTGGAGACTCAGTCTAAGATCTCTACTGCCGAGGAGGAGCTTGCTCATATCAAGGACGAGTTGAGGCTGGAGCGTGAAAATATCCTCAAGTTGGAGGAACAGAATGGTGCTTTATCTGAGTCGCTTGACTGTGTTGATTCTGATAGGGGTGCTGCATTCAAGTCTGCTGAGAAAGCTAGAGATGAGGCTCTGAAGTTGCAAGCCGAGCTGGACTCCATGAAGAAGGATTTTAATTCTTGATTTCGTCAGGCGTTAACTGTTGAGAATTCAAGGGTCTTCAAGGTCTTCCGTGATCAACTGTCTAATCATTTTGCCCAAATTGATGTTTGGTTTAACAACCTAGATAGGAATCTCGAGGTCTATTTGTCATATGCCCAATATCTTAGGTCGACGAACGTTCTCCAGTGTTTGTCTGCTGGGGGAATCAACATCCCTTCTGAGGTCACCGACTTGATGACAGCTAAAATGGACGAGTTTAAGGATCTCATCAATAGGGAACGCTTGATGCTGCTACTTCTGGGAGACTTGGTCGTCCCTGTCTTCGATGTGGGAGAGGCTTCAAACGCTGGTGAAACTAGACTCACAGAAGCGTCGTAATTTTTCTAGACTTTGTCGTAGTCTTTACTTTTGTAACTGCCGCTTGGCTTTTTGACAATTATATATATATTTATTTGTAATTGGTACTTTTCTTTATAAGTATATTCCTGTATCAATGGAACATCATTAGTTGTTATGAAGTACGATATTCAATTATGATTTGTATAATGAAAATTTGTCAATAGATTGACTTGTTATTTTACAAATTCCAGTTCTCGAAATGCTTTTCTTCTCTTTGTGCATTTAGTCAAGTTTCTTCTTGCATTTGAGAGTTTGATATCATTTTAGCTTAGGAAGAGAACTTACATAATGCGGCTTTTAAAGCTGATATTTTAAGAATCAGTTTAAGTTTTTAAGAAGTTTGGACTCAAAAAATGTATTCGTAAAACTTTGTTTAAGGAATTTCCGACTATCTGAACATAAGTTACGTTATGTCTTTGTTGAGATTCTTATCTCGTAAATAATCTGTACAAAGCTATGCTTTATCTTCGAGCGGGAATTGATCTCCCTAATCTGTACAAAACTATATTTCGTCATTTATTATTCTTGGCAAATCTATACAAAGCTATGCTTTGTCTTTTGACGAGACTTGATCTCGTAATTCTGTATGAAACTATGTTTCGTCTTTTAGTGAGAATTTAATCTCGGAAAATATGTACAAAGCTATGCTTTGTCTTTTGACAAGAATTAATCTCGTTATTCTATACGACACTATGTTTCGTCATTTTGTGAGATTTTAATCTTGAAAGATCTGTACAAAGCAGTGCTTTGCCTTTTGAGGAGAATTAGGTTCTCGTCAGTGTCATGAGAACTTATCCTCGTAACCGTTAAGAACTGCTTTTAGATTTGAATTAGGAGTAATAATCAAATTCCTTAAAGTTTTTTGAGGTTGTACTCGGTGAGTTTAAAACTCGGCTCAAAGATAAGGACTAGGCCATTATAAGTGATTTCGAGATTGGATTCGGTGAAAGTTTGAGACTCGGAATTTTTTTTAAGGTTGAGCTCGGTGAGATTTTAAGATTCGGCTTAAATATAAGAACTAGGTTCTTATAGGTGGTTTCTTGGGATTAGACCCGGCTATAGGGTCTTGTAACTTTACGAAAATTTATCTCGTCTTAAAACTTTAACGACTATAGGGTGTAACCTTTTTTTTGTTTTGAGCCCGACTTGGGGCTTATAAATTTTTATATAGTTCTAGATGGATCTGAAGGCTACCTGCGTGCCCTAAGGGATCAAGCCAAGACGTAGTTTTCAGTATATAATTAAGTAAATAGAGATGTGTCAAGTAACACATTTAGTGCGCTGAGTTGGCAAACTTTTAGTAGTAGTATCGTTTCAAGTTGATAGAGTTTCAACTTCGAGGAATCATTGCTCCAACCATAGTAGCAATCTTGTAAACTCCCGGTTTTACGACTTCTTAGATGATATACATCCTTCCCAATTTACACCGAATTTGCCAACATTAAGTTCAGCCGTGTTTTCAAACACCTTTCAAAGTACGAGATCTCCTACCGGAAAGTGTCATCCGCGTAATTTCTTATTGTAGTACTTTGCGGCTTGTTGTTAATAGTTTTGTACTCGAAGAAGTCTCTTGTCACGTTCTTCCTCCAAGTCGTCAATGCTGTTTTCCATGGCATTTTTGTTAGAGTCCTCATTCTTGGAGAGACGTTTGTGGAACCATTGCTTCTATTCCATGAGAAAGGGAAAATGGAGTCCGTCCAGTCAAGCGTTTGGGTGTAGTTTGATGTGCCCATAATACGCCATCCAACTCGGATGCCCAACTTCCTTTCTTTTTGAAAAGTTGTTTTTTCAGTCTGTCGAGAATCTTGTTTGTTCGTGGTCTCTGCTTGACCGTTTCCTTGTGGGTTCAGGGGAGTTGACTTGCTTACTCGGATATTCTATCTAGCGCAAAAGTTGGTGAATTTTGCCGAGATGAATTGCGACCCGTTGTGCGTTACGATCTTATAAGGTGTCGACAGATCATGTTCTTCCACACGAACTTGATAACGTCCTTATCCTAATAAGCCACAGCCTCGATCCACTTTGAGAAGTAATCCATCATGACAGGCATAAACCGCTTTTGTTGTGATGATGGTAATGGTCCGACTATATCCATTGCCCATTGCATAAATGGATAAGGCATGATTGCTGAGGTTAGCTCATCGGTTGGAGCATGGATCATGTGCCCGTGTCGCTGACATTTGTCACGTTTAGCAGTGTATTGAGCGTAATCCTTTGTCATAGTTGGCCAATAGTAACCGAGTATTCTGATCTTCTGAATAAGTGTTCTTCCACTGTTTTGGTTTCTTCCAGCTATGTCATGCGTCTTTTTGATGATCTCATCAATCTCATTGCCGTGAACACAAGTAAGAAATAGTCTATTCTTAATTCTTCGATAAAGTTTTTCGCTAACTTGGGCGTAAAAAGCGCATTTTGCTTTAAGACGGCGGGCTGCCCATTTATCCTCTGGTGTTTTGACATCAAAGATGTATGTGAGGATCTTGTCTCGCCAATTTACCTTTGGTTTATTGATCTGCTCAGCATCTATCATCTTGGTATCTAACTCATCGTGAACGTGATTTATAGGCGAGACGAGTTCGAGGTCTCCTTTCGGTAAGCTTATACTTGGATGATCTATACTCTTTACTGGTATTATTCTTCTTTGAACGGGGTCCGTTGTGGATGCAAGAGCTGCTAGAGCGTCAGCAGAGGTGCTCTCGGATCTAGAGATTTTATTGATCTTGAATCCTAAATCCTTGAACAGATCTTTAACGACTTTGAGATAAGCTTCCATTCGATCATTATTCATATCATAACCCCCATTGACCTAGTTAACGACTAGCTGTGAATCGAAATAGCAATCAATGTCGGTTGCTCCAACTTCCTCGGCCAACTTTATTCCTGCGATCAGTGCTTCATACTTGGCTTTGTTGTTGGATACCAAAAATATATGTCAAAATGATTGTTCTAGAATTTTGCCCGTTGCACTCTCTAGTTAGATATGGACTCCCAAGCCATGCTGTGACGAAGATCCATCTACGTGTATCTCCATGTTTGAGGAGCTTTGGCAGATTCTAAAGGCTCTAAATCAGGGGATAACTCAACTATGAAGTCGGCTAAAACTTGAGACATTGCGATTTTTTGTCCTATAAACTCGATGTCGTATTAGCTCAACTCAATCGACCACTTAGTCAATTGCCCTGATTGGTTTGGACTGCAGTATTGTTTAGAGAGGATGATTCGTTAACTCTATAATGGTGTTAGACTAGAAGTAAGGTTGTAGCTTCCTTGCTGAAGTAACTACTGCTAACGCGAGTTTCTCTATAGTCAGGTATCTGGACTCGGCTCCGTCCAATGACTTGCTGATGTAAAAGATTGGGTACTGAGTTCCTCTGTCATCTCGAACTAGTACACCACTTACTACTGATGTAGAAACTATGATGTATAAGTACAATGGTTCTCTATTTTCTGGTTTCGCAAGGATAGGCGGTGTTGAAAGGTAATGTTTCTACTCGGAAAAAGCCTTTTCATAAGTCTCATCCCACTTGAACTCCTTATATCCACACAGCAGATTGTTGAATAGGAGACATTTGTCTGTCGAACGTGATATGAAATAGTTTAAAGCCGCTATGCATCCTGTCAGCCTTTGCACTTCCTGTTTATTCTTTGGAGAAAGCAACTCTTGGATTACCATAACTTGCTTTGGGTTAGCTTCGATTCCTCTTTGAGTGACTATGTATCCAACAAATTCTCCTGCGGTAACCCTGAAAGTGCATTTCACCGGGTTGAGCTTCATCTGATACTCTTCCAGTGTTTTGAAGCAACATGCTAAGTGATCAACATGGTCTTCCACCTTTAATAACTTGACCAGCATGTCGTCTATGTATACTTCCATTGTTTGCCCAAGTTGGTCGGCAAACATCTTGTTTACTAACCGCTGATAGGTTGCTCCCGCGTTCTTTAATCCGATGACATGACTTTGTAGCAGCAAGTTCCTCGCTCCATGATGAACAAGGATTTCTCCATGTCGTCAGCATGCATTCGAATCTGACTGTATCCCAAGAAAGCGTCCTTGAATGAAAGAAGTTCATTCCCCGCAGGTTCCTCGACAATTTGGTCGATGTTTGGCAATGGGACACTATCTTTAGGGCATGCCTTGTTTAGGTCAGTAAAGTCGACATATACTCGCCATTTTCCATTCTTTTTCGGAACGACTACCGAGTTGGCTAGCCACTCACGGTATTAAACTTCAGCAATTGATCCGATTTCAACTAAATTTTGATCTCGTCGATTATGGCCTTCATTCTTTTTGGTCCGAGTTTCCTTCGCTTTTGCTTGATTGGCTTATATGTCAGATCGACATTTAACCTATGGTTTGCAATTGCTGGGTTGATTCCTAGCATATCATTTGCTGTCCATGCGAATGTCATCACATTCTTTTCGAGAAGTTGAATCAACTTGTCTTTCGTCAGTTTGCTTAAGTTGACCCTAAGGCTTACACATTTTGATGAATTTTTCAAATCAATGTTGACGAGTTCAACAGTTGATCGGTCCAATTGTTTGGGAGCGGGGTGTTTCTATAACGCTTTACTTCCTACTGACATTATGATCATGCATGACTTGTTACATAATTTTAATTCGGCAATAAAGCAAGTTCGAGACATGTTATGATCTCCTTTAAGTGGGTAAACTCTTTCATTTCTCGGAATTTTAACACATTGATGATAGCCAGATGGGATAACCTTCATTGTTTGTATCCATTGGTGTTCCTAAGATCATGTTGTAAATTGGTGGTTTGTCTACAATGAGTAACTTGATCCATCTCGTGATTCCGGTAACTTGGACCGCTAGCTTCACTATTTTGATTGCATTCATTGTACTTCCATCGAACGCGGTCGAAGTCCTGTCCACAGGTTTGAGCTGAACTTCTAGCAGTGCCATTTTGTCTGAAATCTCCTTGAATATTAGATCTACTGAACTCCCAGTGTCAATGAGAATTCATGAAACATCACAGTCAGCAACTCGAAGTTTGACGACTATGGAGTCATTATGTGGAAGACTAACTCCTTTAACATCCTTAGTCGTGAATGTTATCACTGAGTACCCGCATATTCTCCGCTAGGGGTTCCTTGTTGACTGAAGCAACTATTCCCTGTTCATAATTCTTGATCGAACGGATGGTGTCGTCACAGAACTGTAACCCACCCATGATTACACCGACAACAACTCATGGATCGCCGAACTCGTCGTTGTTCCCGACTAGTTTTTGCCGCTAGCTTCTACCAAAGTGTCGCCCTTTGGGTTTGCTGACTTAAAAGCGGCTTCTCATAATTCGGCTTCTTTCAGGTTTTGTGCTTTGAATTTCTGGGTTTCTTCGTTTGAAAATTCCAATTCTCGTTTGCTGAATTTCACAGCAAGGAATTCTTGGTGCTGCTTGCACTTTGAAGTCGAGTGACCCGTTTTCTTATGAAACTCGCAGTATTCGTTTCGGTTGTAAGTATTATTGAATGGCCTACCATGGGGGCTGCTACTCTCCCCAACTTGAAAAGCTGTTACCGGTTTGCTTTTCCTCTGCTGTGCTGTCTCGGCTCATAGTGCCCTTCTCTCGGCTCTTTTGTTACCGAGTTGCACTGTGTGTCTTGTTTCTGTGAGAGGATTTACTTTTCCTCCTCATAGTCTGCATGCCTTGCCTCTCTACCCAGAGCGTCTGAGATTGTTTTGGGCCTGTTTATGGAAATGTCTCATTTGACAGCTTTGTTAGTCACCATTCCAGTGCATAGAGCTTTGATTGCCATGTCGTCACTGACTTTAGTGTTTGTCAGGATCTTCTTGAAGCGTCCGAGGTATGACTTCAAGGGTTTGTCAAAATCTTGTCTTAAGGATCTCAACTCGGTGGTTGAGGTATCCTGATTGACGAATAAGGCATATTGCTTCAAAAACAACTCGGTGAGTTGGTTGAATCTTTTGATCAACCCGAATGACAACTTGGTAAACCATACCAAGGTGTCATCGGTCAAATTCTCAGCAAAGTGCTGGCAGTAAGCTATGTCTTTGTTGTCCATGGTGTAGTTTGTCTCGTTCATCATGACATTGAAGGCGCTCATAAACTTCATTGGATTCATGTTCCCATCGTAAGAGGGGCATCAAAGTCGTAACCCTCTGTTTACCGAGACTCTTCTTAATCTCGGTGCAAACAGCGAGTTTTGTGCTTGAGCTAGGATCCTTCCTATCTCGGATGCCGAGCTGGTGGCTTGATGGAATTTTGACCTCATATTATCCATCATCTTCAACACAGTTGTAGCATCCAGAGTTGCTGGGGCATGCTGCCTGGGCACACTTTGCATCATAGAATGCTCTTATACTGAGGTGTTCACTGACTGTGGACTCGATATTCCTCTGAACGCTGTCCAGTGCTTCTCTGTACGGCCTATTGGCCTGTGTAGTCGGGATATTACTCTCATTTAAAGGAGACTCGAGTTTGTGGAATGTCTCTATGTTTATTCGATTAGAAGCCTCGTGCTGTGCGATCAGGTTGCACACTAGGGCCCTGAGTGTTGGTGATCCCGGAGGCAGTGGTGGAACATCAGTATCTTTGCGAGTTTCTTGACGGTTCTCCTCTTCAGTCCAAGTTGAATTCAGGGATGACCCCTTTGTTAGGTCGATATGCTCTTGAGGGTGAGGTTCCCTCCGTTCCAGTGAACTGATGGTGACTTCGCCTTCAACCATCCTTTCTTGCTCATAACTTTCTCTTGCTGCGTGAAGATTTCCTTTTATATCTTCCCCACAGACGACACCAACTGTTGGAACCTGTTCTAGCACAAACAGTACTTAGAATCAAGGTTCCTGATCGAAAGAGTGGGAGAGAATTGAAAAGGACACTTGTGAGTTGTATTGGAGCAAGAGTAGTTAATTAAAATGAGTAGAGATAATTGCCGACTAGGGTTTTCTTATTAGCTTCAAGTATGTCAAAAAGCCGATCCCTTTTTCAAATGATTGCACCTCTATTTATAGGTCATAGAGGCGGTTACATGTGGAGAAAATAAAGGAAGATTTACAATTGTGTTGATAAGATTGAATCTGGAAAGATTCATGCTAGATTTATGGAAAATTTCCATGTGAGAATAAATTTTTTTTTATTTCTCTGTTTTGCTGAAATGTCATCCGACTTCTCTTCAAGTTCGAGGAACTTTCCGAGATGAGACTTTGCTGAGTTGATGATGATATCCAAGTTGAAACCTTGATATATGTAATTGGTTTATTCTTTTGTATTTGACCCATTGTTTCCATGGATCGAAATAGGATCTCGGATCCACCTCCAACAAACATCACTAAGTTATTCAAACAAAATTGTCATAAAAAAATTGAATAAAAGAAATAATACAAGTCTATTCGAGATATAGGAGACCTGAAATTTACATACCGACATTTTCAAAGATTTCCTTTGCTACGTCTTCACTTGAAACCTACATACTGATACAAACTTCAGGTAAAGTCTACTTTGAATAAGAAAACTATCTTAATTTACACAGATTTAACTATAATATATAACCATGTTAAACTCATACAAAAAGCATAACAAGTATCAAACACACATAAGAAAAATATAAAAAAAATCAAAAAAAATTAAAACATGCTTTAAAGGCATTTTTACAAAATCAACGATGCAGACTTCAATGGAAGTCTATTCATCAAGTCTGTATTCAAAAAGTAGACTTCCATTGAAGTCTCCTCTTTCAAGAGCAGTTTGTAAATAAAGTTTACTTTTGTATTTGAGACCATGTTAAACTTCTAGAGAAGCAAACAAAGTATCAAACACACATTGAAAAAATACAAAACAAATTTTAAAAAATTTATAACATGCTTTAAATGCAATTTTACAAAATTAATTTTGAAGACTTCACGTGAAATCTACTTGGAGTAGACTTCACGTGAAGTCTACCTTCAATGAGCTAACTACCTATATTATTTTTAAAATTTACACACACTTAAATATAATATATAAAAAAATTAAATTCATACATAAGCAAAATCAGTATCAAATACACATATGAAAAATACAGTTTTTCTTAAAAAAATTATAACATGCTTTTAATGTAATTTTACAAAATTAACGTTGCAGACTTCACCTGAAGTCTACTTGGTGTAGATTTCATGTGTAGTCTACTAGGAGTAGATTTCATGTGAAGTCTACCTTTGAAAGAACTAACTAACTATATTATTCCTAAAATTGTCATAAAGTTAAATATAATATAACCAAGTAAAAATCGTACATAAGAAAAAACAGTATGAAACACACATCGGAAAAAATACAAAAAATAATAATTAAAACATTCTTTAAAGGTATTTTTATAAAATTAACGATGTAGATTTCACTTGAAGTCTACATATAAATTCTACGTTTAAAAAGTAGACTTCAATTGAAGTCTACTTTACCAAAAGAAGACTTCAACAGAAGTCTACTTTTAAAATGTGTAAACTTTTTAAGGTTATTTTTGCAATTTATTAAATGTTGACTTTTTGGTGTAGACTTCATTTTGAAGTCTCCAAAAAATGGGTTAGTTTTGCAATTCACTAAATGTTGACTTTTTAAGTAGACTTCAAAATGAAATATGTGGGTATAAAGTAGACCTCTCCTAAAGTCTGCACTAATTCCTAAGAAAAGTACATATTTTGGAGACTTCTCCTGAAGTCTACTCGGGAAATGAAGTCTGCGCAAGAAGTCTACGCGTAAAGCATAGTTCAAAAGAAGTCTATTCAAAAAGTAGCGGAAAGTTCAATTGAAGTCAACTTTATTTTAATAAATAATAAATTGTAATTTTAAATAGCAGATTTCATGTGAAGTCTGTGAGATTCGCAGACCTCAAGTGAAGTATGCCACTGGAGTCTATTTTTAGCGTGAAGTCTGCACTATTTTGGTCAATATTTTCTATTTCTGGTCAATTGCAAAACTAACCCCCTCAACAAAAAGTATACTTCAAAGAAAGTCCGCATACATCAAATGAAGTCTGCGGAAATCATGCGAAGTCTACAGAAAAAGTCAAACTGATGGTCAATTGCAAAACTAACTTGAGTTTACACATACTTGTAGAAAAGTCTGCAATTTTTTTTTGTTCAAAGAAAAGCGTGTAGACTTCCATTAAAGTCTACTCTTGTAACCCAGAAAATTGGTCAATTGCAGAACTGACCCCTGCGTTGACTAGCAGACTTCACGAGAAGTCTACTTTTAGCTAATTTCTCTGAAGTCTATTCTCTATAAATTTCCAAAAATCTGCAATAACTTAGGTAGATTTGAGTTAAGATCAAGTTTTTACCTTGTTTGAATGTCCCGAAAGTTAAAACTAAACTTTAAATCATAACTCGTAGCTTCAAATAGCACAGAAAATAAAAGATTAATAATTTCAAAAAATATAAATTGAAAATAGAGAGTTTTCTAGATATAATTGAAGAGAAAATGAGAGATTGTTAGATTAGAGATGATTAGGAAGCATAATGAGCTCAAAAATGATTGGTGAAGGTGCATTTAGAGCTTCATTTTTGGTTGTTAATGGTGGGTGGAAGAATTGAAGAAGATGGTAATTTCGTAAATATTGGAGATTTGAAGGTGCATTTGATATTTTTGTGTGTATTTTTTAAAAAACTTATGGCAAAACTGAAAATATGAGAAAAATAAGAGTGTAATGGGAAAATTTTTTTAACCAAAAAGAGAGTGTTTTTGCATTTGGAAAAATTTGGGAGGTTAGTTTTGCAATTTTTCCATGATAAATTAACTATGTATAATATAAATATTAAAAATACTATGAATGTTTAGAATTAATCTTTAGAAAATATATAATCATTTAGTTTTTAGATTTTTTAAGGTTACACTAAAAAACAAATTATTCTTTTTTTATAATATATAATTTATTAAATTTTTATTTTTATATTTTAAATATAGTTACCTCAACCGCCTAATTACTGTTTTAGCCGTTTTGATATATTAACCGCCTAATTCATCCAATTTTACTAAAATCTAATCGGATAGTACCCGCCTAGCACCTAGACACCGCCTAGACCAATCTTTAGAACACTACTTATAGGCCATTGCATTAATATACGTGGACTTCATTTCCTCATCAAAACCATAATTTAAGGATCTGATTAGCAAAAAAAAACAAAAAATTGAAAAATATTTTAAAAAGCATTAGTTGAAAAAAGTAGTTGATAAAATAAGTTTTGTATCTAATAGTGTTCGAAAATGAATATTGATTAAATGATGCTACCAGAAATTGGTAAGAGATTGAGATAAAGTAAGAGTTTAAAAATAAAACGAGTTGGCCAACTAAACTCTTTCTCTTTTTTCGACAAAAATTTCTTTTGTCTTTAAGATTTTTTTATGACCGCCTACATCCTTTCCCGACTTCACCACTGTCGGAAAAGGGATCCTATTTTATGTTTTTTTCTCCTCTTGGTCCTTTACCGCTGCTGCTTCAACCGATGCACCATAAAACTTGTGAGGCGGAGAGGTTGGACCTAAATGGCTCACTGGAGATCTGAGTTCTAGTCCTCAATTCTCCTCAAATCTCGTTGGAAGGTAAAGTTTTAGACCAGGTCTGCCAAGCTTTGTTCACCTGAAGACAATGTGCGTCATTCTGGGTCTGTGGTCCAGTCAGCTACAATAGCTGCCACCAACGATGTCATCCTCACCGGAGCTTCATCGAATTCCCGGTAGTCTCTCCTCTCTTATCTCTCCCTTAAGCTCATGTAACATTTATCATCTCCACCTTAGTTTTTTAATTAGAGTACGGCTAAATCTAAGGTTTGATGGATTAAAGATATAAGGTTAGATAGATTGAGGTTCTCCTGGTATAGGTTTTAGCGTGGGATGTTGCTTGCTCTGATGCGTTTGGTAGTTGTGACTCAGTTTTCTTGATGTTTTTTCCCTCGGTCTATGATTTTAGTTTTAGAGTAGCAATGGTTAGGGTTTGGCGATTAGGGTCATCTAGGTAAAGTTAGCTTCAGTGGTTATCTTCAGATTCGTGCAGGGGTCACTATGTCTGAGTATTGGGAATGTCTCTTGGCTGGATCTCTCGTGGCAATTCTGTCGCTCTCTCTACCAAAGCTGTATCGACGTCTCGTATTTTTGGACTAGTCTTCTAAATTATTTCTAGATCGTTGTTCGTTTTTTGTCATTTCTGTAGTTTTTATTTATTCTATTGTCTTTGTTTCTCCTGTACTTCTGTCAAAATCGAAAAATAGTACAATACTTTAACATTCTAACCCAACAAAAATCTAAAATTTGATTTAAAATAATAATTTTAAAAATTATGTAATAAGATATATATATATACATATTAACTTTCATGATATAAAAGATAATATATATATATATATATATATGTTACAATTATTATTTTTAAAACAATTTTTATGTACTTGTACGACTATTTTTCTAAATCAAATAGTATGCAATTATTTATCTATGATCTGTCTATAACATTTCTTCTATTTAATTACTAATGTTTTTTGTTTGGTCGAGAAACGGGCACTAGGCCTAAATATTATATAACCCGTACAGAAATCAAGAACCAAGAACATAAAGTCTAGGAAATGAAACCCCATTAACATCATCTAATAACAAAGACCAAACCTCGTAAGGGAGAGAAGGAAACAAATGAAGACGATAAGATAAGGAAAAAGCATGAGAGGCCAATTCGTCCGCTAGGTGATTAGCTTCTCTATAGACAGGTCGAATCCGGATAATCAAGTCCCTTGCAATTAAGCCATAGCACAAATGTGCTAGAAAAGAGAGGGGGTGATGCTCACTAATCCCTGTCTTGAGAAGATCAACGATCCCTTGCGCATCAAGTTCAAGGTCAATTCTCCTATAGTTATTCTCCCAAGCAATGAGAAGACCATAGTAAGCTCCCCACAGCTCTGCCGATTGAGATGATAACATAGCAATGTTAAGAGAAAACCCGTGTATCCTGTAGAACACCTCCTGTAGTAGCTAAACCTTGAATCCCACGAACCGCACCATCAGTGTTGATTTTTATCCACCCCTCCATCGGTCTCGACCAACAAATAGGTTGTAAGGATCTTGGAGCAGGCTGTGATGCTCCTTGAAGTAACCTCGTATTAGCATGATGAATCTCAGTAGCGGTATCACAGAGAAATTTCGTCCGGTCTCACCAAGTGCCTGAGGAACCAAAGACATTAGAGCACCTCCATTTCCAAGCCCACCAGACATATATAACAAACAGAGTATTTCATCTTCCTTCCCGAATATGTCTATAATCGCTTGTATTCTTGAAGATCCACTCTAACAACATCATTGAGAAGAATTCACTATGTAGATGGGTCAGGACCAAGCGTCTCCAAATGCTAGACATAGCTTGGAAATCTCATAGGACATGTATAATCATCTCATCCCCTATATTACATACCGAACACGTAGCCATAGAACTGATATGACACCTATATCGCTCAGAATTGGTCATCAAAGAACGATGAATACCCAGCCAAAGAAAGGTCTTAACTCGCTGTGGTACACCCAACTTCTAAATCTGATTAAAAGAGATGCCATGTTAACACGCAGAGTCAAATCCCGTGTTATAATTTTATAAGCCAAGCTCACTGAGAACGATCCATTAGGCGAACATCCCCAAATCAATCTATCACAAACATCGGTAACATTATCAACTACCAATGAGTGTAAACTGAGACAATCAGATTCAGAAAACATTGATGTTAAAAGATCCAGTAACCAACCTCTACCCTCCTGCCAAAAATCGGACACCCTAGCTCCGAAGTCGACAATCAACAAAGGTTGCATCACCGAAGAAACTAAGACCTCATCAAGTAGACAAGCATCCGACCAGAACTTAATATCTTTACCATTGCCAATCAGCCATTTGATATGAGGAAGGATTCCCACATTTAGACCCAACAAAATGCTGCGCTAAGTCGAAGAACTACGCCCACTAGGAACAAGCCAGCGTCGGTCACGTATGGTGGTAACAGTATACTTATTCTTCAAAATCTCACCCCAAAGACCAGTCGAGTTATGGAGGAACCGCCAACTTACCTTTGCCAGTAAAGCAATATTCATATGTTTAGTTGAACAAATACCTAAACCTCCCTCATGTTTAGGTCGTGTGATCTTATCCCAACTAACAAGATGTTGTTTCCTTGTCTCTTGTGAACTCCCCCATAGAAAGCTGTGAGTTAACTTATCTAGGGTGGATATCGTCGATGCAGGAAGCTGTATTATTCTCATAGAATATACCGGTATGGAGTTAAGCACATATTTTTTCAAAGTAATCATCCCAGCAAAGCTAAGACACTTAATTTTCCATCCCGACAGCCGAGAAGATACCTTCTCTACCACATCCGAAAACATATGTTTAGACAACATCTTATGAATAACAGGCATGCCAAGATACTTACCCAAATCTCTTGTTTGAGTAATCCCACTTTTAGTGCTAATGGTAGCTGCCAAAGATCGAGAGATGTTCTTAGAGATATAAATCTTTGACTTGGAATGACTAACCCATTGACCTGAAGCATCACAAAATTTCTGTAACACTGAACAGATGACCCTTATTTGAGATATATAAGCTTCAGCAAAGAGTAGCTAATCATCAACAAAGCAAAGATGGGAAAGACGAGGGCAAACCTATGCTATCTTCATCGGTTTCCAAGCTCAAGATTCAACTGCTTCGGAGACCATATGACAAAGACGTTCCATGCGAAGGACAAAAAGATAAGGAGATAAAGGATCACCTTGTATAAGCCCCATTTCTGGATTAAACTTGTCAGTTTGTTCACCATTCCATAGAACACACATTCCCGGATTGACCACTGCCTGCATGATCCAATGCACCCAAGAATCTGAGAGATGTGCAGCCCATAAGGTGTCTTTCAAGAAATATCATCGGATTCTATCTTAGGCTTTCTCCAAGTCTAGTTTAAGCAACATCCAAGCTTTCCTCCCTGTTTTTCAATTCATGCTATGGACTGCTTCTTGAACAACAATAACATTATCCGTTCTGAGGCGTCCAGGTATAAAACTAGACTGAGCCAGACTGATTAACTTCGTCATAACACGCTTAAGACATATGACCATTGTCTTCGTAGTTATCTTGAAAAGAACATTACACAGGCTGATAGGTCGAAACTGTGGTAATCGTTCAGGTTTGGAAATCTTTGGGATGAGAACCAAAAGAGCATCATTCAGCCTGCAGGCATATTTCTTGTGGCAAAGAAATCCAACACTAATCGAGATACCAAAGGACCGACTATGTCCCAACAGTCTTGATAGATTACTGGAGAGTAACCATTAGGTCCTGGGCTTTGAATTTTCCCATACCAAAAACAGCAGACTTAACCTCCATTCCCGAGAAAGGCTTCTCCAACTCCCTCTTATCATCGCCGTGAAGGTTTGGAAATCCTTCCATTGGTAGGGTTTCAGCGTGAACATTCACATCACCACACGAGTATAGAGATTTGTAAAATGAAGCAGCCATGTTCTATATAACCATCGGATCAGATACCCATTCATCATACTCGTTCTTCAGCATATCAACACGGTTCCGATAACAACGGATAACCGTACTAGTGTGGAATAAGCTCGTATTTCTATCACCTAACGTTATCCATTTCTCTCTCGGTTTCAGACACCACAGAACCTTCTCTTGTTCCATGACAGCATCAATTTCCTTCAACAAGTTACACTCGTCCTCCAAAAGAGAGTCCAAAACTCCATTCTCTAAGGCTGCCTGTACAACTCGGATATCCTCCAACAAGTTACCTTTCCTCCGAGAAACATGTCCAAAGATATCACGATTCCAGGTTCGAAGATTAACTCTAAGACTCAGTAAGGCCTGTGGCGTGGAGAGAACATGATTCCACGAGCTAGAAAGAAGATCTTTAAAGCCTTCATGTTTTAACCACGCAACCTCAAAACGGAACGGTCGACGATGAGGATTAGAGTTACACATTGGGAACAATTCCACAAACAAGGGAACATAATCTGATGCAAGGAACAAATGATGTGAAACTCTAGCCTCCGCCCAACATAGGCGAGCATGTGCACAATATAAAACCCGATCAAGTCTCTTAGGAATGAAATTGATCTCTGTCTGGCCTCTCTTCTAAGTAAACCGATTGCCACGAAAACCAATATCAAGAACTATGCCGAATCCATTCACCAAAAGCCATAGAATCTTGTGAGAGGCTAACATTACCACCAATCCAAACGTAAAATAGAATTAAAGTCACCGCCCACAAAGAAAGGGACCTGAATTCCCTTACACACATCGCCAATCTCATCCCAAAGGCCACTACATCGACTAGCAGACGGAGCAGCATATACAACAATGAGATGAAAGTTCTTTTCCTCTTCACCAATCTAAACGTGTATATACTGATCCGTACTAGCAACGATAGACACCTTCGATACACTACTTCTCCATAAAAGCCAAATGCCCCCACTTTGGCCAACATCATCAACTATAAAGTTATTTTAAAACCCGAGCTTATCACAAATTCTCCCAGCACTTGTTCTGCTAGCATGAGTTTCAAAGATCGCCAATATGTCCACATGATTCTTCTTCAACAAATATCATAAAGATCTTCGGAAAGTAGGTTTATTAGCCCCCCAGCAATTTCACAACATAAAATTCATCATTAACAGATTCTCAATAAGCAAAAGGAACACCGGGGCGTAGCACTATGCATTGGGAGCACCAATCTGTCCTACCACATCACCATAGGTGCTTCTGTAGACTGCATCTCCGGAGAAGCACAAACCTTTCCTGGTACACGAGATAAGGAACTCTGTTGCACCTGGCAGTTCTGGAAAGAAGATAGCTCCTGACGAGCTGCAATGCGTTTACTTGAACGACAAGGCTGAACCGGTTCAATCCGTAGGCGTTTACCAGCTGAAGATAGTTCCAGCTCTTCCACACCCGAGCTAAAAATTAGCCCCTTACTTGCTTCTGGAACTCTCTTAGCTTGATGTTGAACTTTTAGCGTCTGCATGCACTAGAAGCAACTGTTCCAACATCAACTTTGGCAGAGAAAAGAACCGGTGCACTTACTGTACTCGTACCACTAGGGATAGATTGTATCCTAGTCGCAGCCTTCTCTAACTTTGACAAGGAAGGTAACGGCTGCGATCCCACCACCTTTGATGTACCCATAGATTTAACAATCGGATCCCGAGAAACCATTTTCTATACCATTTGTTTATCACTGCAAATCACATTTTCTTTATTCTTACCCAAATAAACCAAACTACCACTACCAGTCCCCTCCCTCGTAGAATTCACCAGATTGCCAAAAGAATTCGAGAGTCTAATGTTCTCCATTGCCCAAGATAATGGAACCTTATCTAAAGCAGTCCTTGGTTTTGAGATCAGAGAAGGAGTCGCACGGTTGTCTCTGATAGTCACCTTACTTGAGTCTTGTGGCTTACTACGTGGCTTACCCTTCTTGCCCACGAAAGTAAACCCATCCGCCTCATTTGAAATTTTCTTCTCCATAGAAGCGACTTTTGGAGCCTCTTCCATCAGCTTAGGTTTCTCAATCTTAGGACATGAATTCACAGAATGACCAAATATTCCACACTTGGGGCAAACCGAAGTCATACCTTCGTACAGGAAAAAGTATTGGATACCATTAACCTCAATTGAACCCTTTAGAGGATTATGAAGATCCACCTCCACGCACACATGGGCAAACCTCACTCTCATCAACGTCAAAGTAGTCATATCGACTCTAATAGCTTGTCCAAGACAATCACTAATACCCATAAGGATAGCTCTATGATATAGTTCATCGGTAAGTTAGCTACACGGATCTAAACCGGAGTCTTAATAATGTCATCACTCAAGGGATCAAAGTTAGGATCCCATGATTGCACCATCAAATAGCTGCCAAAATCTTTCCATGGACCACCCGAAAACACATTAACATAATCACTCTCCTCATTGAATCGAATCATTAAAAACTGTCTAGGAAGATCCACAATGTGAATGTCTCCCTGAGGCTTCCATAGTTCCCGAACTTTCCTATTCATCACAGCCAACAACACTACACGACCTAACACTTTGAAAACAACACAGTGTTTCTAAAGCTTATTCATCTCCTCAATAACTTCACGATCCACTGTGATCGATGGTTGATCCTCAACACCATCAGCATACATTACCTTAAACCTGTTCAAAACAAATTCATCAACAATAGAAAATTCCAGCGAGATCACACCCCCTTGAGTAGTATTTGAGACCCTAGTCAACCACAAAACTTTAGCACTTGAGTTCGTTGGACGTGACTTTGCTAATGCATCAACCATTATCGATTCATTCGGTATGCTCTGAGACTTCTTTCGTACGTCAACCATTATTAAATCTGAACCACTACTTGCAGCGGACTCTCCTGCCAACTGTGTTAAACACGGCAGAATACCCGGCGGTACCCACTCACTGACCGTCTCTGTCATGTTAACGTCTGATGCATCAGCCGTACGCTTCTCACTCTCCAATTTGTTTGGAACCCTAGCGCTCTCCATTGATTCGTTTATATTACTAATATTAGTTATATATGTTATGTTAGTTGTTGTTTTTTGATTTTTCTATCTCATTAAATAATATATTATGTAAGTGTAGTTTATTTTTTCAACATTATTAACTTTTCATTAATTTCAACTCATAAACGATTGTCGTTGATAAACTTTAAACAATAATCATTTTCCGAACACCTATGAATAAATCTTTTTGGAAACGACTTTTTAAACGCCCATATATAAATTTATTTGTAAACGGCTTTTCAAACAGTCATAAATAAGCCTAAACGATCGTTTCAAGCGGTTGTTTCAACCTTTTGTTTCAAAAAACACTTATTGGTAGCAAAATAAATATATCGTTGTCAAATGATCGATTAAATATAAACAATAAAACTGTAAATATTAGTTTTACGAGGTTGAGAATGGAGACTTGAAGTCAAAGCTAATTTAGTTTTGTTCAGTTAATTGGGAGGTTTCAGTCCACATATATATATATATATATATATATATTCTTCAAAAATATTTGGTGTCTCTTCTGGGCGCGAAATCAATCTCCATAAACCTAGCTGATTTCAACACACAATCCAAAAATCAAATATATTTTTTTTTCTGATCGAAAACAATAACTTTCATGAAATGGGTAAGATGGCACTAGTGGGTCTCATAAGTGCAGTTTTTCCAACTTATCTGCCATTACACTGAGTTCACACTTAATGAACTTAAAGGATATTGCCAAGAAAAATAAAGATAAGTTCGTTATATCAGACACCAAGACAAGAATTTCGCTATGTCTCTTCGATTTCGTTATCAGACACCAAGTTAATGATATTAGACATCTTAGAGTCTGACTGAAGATGAATGCGATGATATGCTTTGTTATTTGCTTCTATGAGTATTTCCTTGACCACTATGGCTTCAACCACTAATACAAAGATTACATGCTTGTGTCTTCCATATCCTTATCTAAGGGATCGATCTTGTTAGCCATTGATGGTAAATACGAAACCAGGTTCTGTAGTTACAAAATTCCACGTCGCATCTGTATGAATCTGAATGGTTCTCAGATTGATATACTTCACTTTTTCCTACAGGTGAGAAACATGGCTTTTAGGTTAATCATATTGAGCCTATTGCCATTTGTCTGCTTCAATGATTGCCTTGCAAATGATTTTTTCAGGCGAAAAGATTTTATTCTCAATGATTCTCTTGTTCATTATGGTCCATATCACCCAAAAACTCTAGTGGAAAAGAGGGCTCATTCCATCACCTGACGGTGGAAGATAAATCCATATCTTCAGCGAGTAAAAAGCTTGCTCGAATGACTCGTACTGGTTGACATCAATTTGAGTTGTGAATGGAGCTAGGTTCCAGTCATCTTGAATATGAGAGTGGTGTAAGAAGAGATCTTGCAGTATATTCTTCAAAAGGTCCAAACAAATCCATCTTCAGTTCTAGTACTACTTGGTTTGATACAAAGTACTTCTTTTTCCAGGAGAGGTAAATTTTTCTGAATTCTTTCCTGAATGAAATAGATTACTAACAGAGATTTGTTGTTGATCGCTTG
Source organism: Lepidium aucheri (assembly GCA_900406435.1). Classification (NCBI taxonomy): domain Eukaryota; kingdom Viridiplantae; phylum Streptophyta; class Magnoliopsida; order Brassicales; family Brassicaceae; genus Lepidium; species Lepidium aucheri. The sequence continues at coordinate 1,287 of OVBA01003017.1, read as the reverse complement.
AGTACAACTGCAACCGTGGATAACTAGGGATCCTGCCATGTTGATGTGGTGTTGTCGTTGCCAATGGCCTTCCCAACTTTCTGCTTGATCAACTCCACTCCAATACATATACCTTTCCAACCATATGATGCATTGCTGCTACTTCTTACGTCAGAATATTAGAATTAGGAGAGACTATTTACCTAAAAGAATTTGTTCCAACATACTTTTAGGTTTGGTAAGAAGTCTCTAGCTTGCTTGGCTAATAAAACATCAATGAAACATGCTAGGTGTCAAAAGTTAAGACCTCCATCTGCCTTGCTTTGCATCAGTTTTTGCTTTGTGTTTGCATATCACCAAAATTGGGTGAGAATAGATCAAATCTGTTTATAAAAGCTGATTGACAGTTTAAAACATATCACAGTATATGTAGGAATTGAAGCAAGAACTAAGTTTAGCATGACCATTTTTCTTTGCAGAATAACATAGTGTTGTTGCTAAAAAGGAGATAACATAGTGTTGTCTTAATACATTTCATTATCCATCATATCTACACTACATCAAAACCTATCTGATTGAAAACCTTTTCAACAAATTCTATTTAATACTATCATATGCTTTATTCATGTCGATTTTCACCGCCATTAACCATTATTTTGTAGCATTAGAGATTTTCAGAAAGTGTAGTAACTCGTGTGTAATTAGGATGTTGTTTGACATGGCTCTGTCTGAGATAAACTTGGATTGGTTTTTAGATATTATCACTTCTATGAGTGGTCGGAGTATCTTGGCTAATATTTTTGAAATTATTTTGTAGAAAGCAGAGCAAAGATCTATCAGATGGTATTCAACCACTATCTTTGGGTATTATACCTTGGGAATAAGCCGAATATGAGTTATATTAATAGAGCTTAGCAGAATACTAGATATTTAGAATTCCTAAATCTGGGAAATGATAGTTATTCTAATCTTATTCCAATTAGACTGGAAGAAACAAGTTGAGATCTCGTCTGGCTAGGGTGTTTAGTGGGGCGAATGGAGAAAAGTGCATGCCTTATTTCCCAAGCTAAAAGAATTTTAGTAAGTACGCAGTTAATCTCTGGTGAAATGCATGGCTTGATATCCTTCTAAAAAGTGATCTCTCTGCCTCCAGAGATTGAAGTAAATATCTCCTAGAAGTATTAGGTAATAACGTGTTGGAATATGATTCAAAAGTAAGTTACTTGTTAAGCAATAAATTGTGATAGTGGCTATTAGTAACTTGGTTATTGATTACACCACAATCACTAATACATTTCAGTTACGTTT
>OVBA01003016.1:0-30555 GCA_900406435.1 Lepidium aucheri | reverse complement strand
TTGGCCGAGTCAACCCAAACTTTAGTGTTTGTTTAAGGTCAATATCAAATTGGTAGTTAATTAATTGATGGAGTTCAAAATTCAAAGTTAAATCAACCAAGTTTTGCAAGTTCACATGTTTTTCGACCGTTTTTTCTATAAAAAACCTATTTTTTCTTTTTTTAATTCGAAAAAAATATTCTTTTAAGAATGATAATTATCAATTTATATATGTGTACTCTGTAGTACCACTTGCTAGAGAGTAGAGCCGTTGATGTGTCACTTGCACGTTCTTTCCGCAACTACTACCACCAATTCCTTTGTGAGGCTTTGTCAGCTAAAAGAAAATAAATAACAAGATTTAGCATTTACAATTGAGAGTCTCTGACATGTTAGCTTTACCATTTACTAAAGCTTTTCGTTGACTTCTTACCAAAGCAATTTAATTACTCTCTTCTGTCTTATTTTTCAACTCTTATTAGATCTGTCTCGAACTAAGCATCCGTTCGTACCTCTTCACGTGGATTTATAATCTTCGACTAGGTTTAACACGTGTTTATGTACTCTTGTGTCTATTGTAGCTCCACGATTTGATTTCATATCATCCAAAAAAAAACGTTCACAAATATTCAATTGTCACTTCTCATCAAATTAATTTAAGAAATTTAAGTTTAAACAAGAAATATTTATCAGCCAGTTGTTATCAAAACGACTTTGAATTTTTTATAGACAGCAACAACAAACTTATTATGTCTTCGGGCATGATCTAGCACAAAGTGTTTAAAATTAAGATCTGGTTAAAATAAAAGAAAAATGAGTGTAAATTCTTGATCTTGATTCGGAGAGAAATAAAAAAATTACTCGAGTAAAAAGAGATTGGGTTGAGTTCTTATTATAAACTCTAAAATACTAAAAAATGAACCATTTTCTCTAGGGTTTCCGCCCCTATTTATAGATCATAGAATCGGTTACAATTCCTTAAAAATAGAAAACATTACATTTGTTTAGATTTGCAGATAAATGAAAAAAATTTGCTAGATTTTCGAAAGTTTTCTTTATCCGAACTAAGAAAACTTCATTTTCTCTTTGAGGACAAGTTGCAATTTTTCTCGTTCAGTGATTAGCCGAATAAGGATCTTTTCGAGTTGTCAACTGAGAGCCGAAATGACTCTTTATCCAAGTTCACAACTTTATGATTTTCTGGTTATTAGATTGTTCTTGTAGACCAAAATAGAATCTCATATCCACCTCCAACATTATACAAATATATTTTAATGCAAATCAAATATATCAAATCAGAATAAATTATTATTCTCTCTATCTTAATATAAATAATGATTTAGTTTTTTTTTTATCTTTTCAAAACAAAAATTAATCTATTATCTTTATTTGACCTTGTTACTTATTCATATTTAGTGCACTATTAATTATAGTGTTGAGATATTTTATGTAATTTTTTAATCGTTGTACATCAATTTTAAACATCAAATTGTGCATATTTAACATATTACAAACTACACCAAACTCATCTGTGCTAGTTGAAATCCAACAAACAGGTTAAGAATTGGGAAAAATATTAATTTAATTTTGTAAGTACCGAAAATAGTTGATTTAATCTTGAATTTTAGTAATGGTTGATTAAATTTTTAAATATTTATTGACTTTTGAGAAAACCCTTAACTTTACGTTGTCTCAACTAATTGAACATTCCGATAATTTCAAATCGAAATTGACTCTGAAATCGAAAGTCAAATTGGTTTTTGGAAATTCGATTCACTTTTTATTTTCGTTCTCAAGAACTTTTAAGCTTAATTTTTTTTCAAACTGACGAATTTGAACTCATTCTTGAAAGAAAAGAGAAAATCAAGCTTAGGAGTTCTTAAGATGTGAATCAAACTTCCAAAAACCAATTTAACTTTCTTTTCAGAGTCAGTTTTGATTTGGGATTATCTGAAGGTTCAATTAGTCGAGTCAATGCAAAGTTGATGTTTTTTTTAAAAAAAAATCAACAAAATTAAAAGTTTAATCAACCTCATCAAAAATTCAAAGTTAAATCAACTATTTTTGACATTTTTTTTTGCAAACTAAACTTCGATTAAATTCAAATAAAGGCCTCTAGGCCAAGTTCAAACTTACATAATATTGGGCTCACCTAAACCAAAAGACAGGAACGAATCATAAGCAAAAGCAATATTAAAAATAAAACCATTCCTAATCTCACCAGCCTCAACCTTACTCGGGAACCATCACCAATCTTGATGGAGTTACTTGTTATTCATTTTTGGCTTAATTGATTTCATCACCTCATCTTCCATGCTACCTCTCTTGCGTTTGTTATCACTGCTTGTTGATCCATGGTTGGCATAGGTCTCCATTCGAATCTCTACTTTATCTTGGCTTTTCGGAAGTACATTCACGTCGGAGATGAAAGTATCATTATTTCCCATTATCATGTCGTCAACTGTCACCTTCCCTATGTTATCACGTGAAGCCATACAAGGCTCAATGGGAATTGCTAGCATTGGTGAAGGTGGTTGAGTAACAAGTGATCTTCTCATTGACGATGGGTTGTTTTCAAAACTCATACTCATATCTGCTCTGACTAGCGGGGGACTGTTCAGGTAGTCAGAAGCTTGTGGAGTATAGATGCAAAAGCAAGTGTTGTGAGCTAGCTTTAGACAACAGAAACAAAACCTAGAGCTGAGTTCATAGATGATTTCAACTTGAAACGTTTCTCCGTTTTTGCAGTGAGTGACTTTGTAAAACTTGAGTCTGTTTTCAAAGCGGAACCTTATCTTAGCTCTAATGGTAAAAGCACGGGTAACCAAACCTTCGTGGAGATCAACCTCCAGCACAGCTCTAAGCGAGTTGGCGATCAGTGTAACCGCCTCTTTAGAAGCATACTACATCGGCATGTTGGTTATCTGAATCCCTAGGTCCACAGTTTTGAGAAATCCTAGAAGAAGATGATCTTCCTATCTCGCTAGTGCCACATGCCAGCCATTGTAGAGCATTGGTTGCATCCAGATCACACTGCTTTGGTCAGCTTCAGATTCGAAGAAGAATTGAGCATGATCCTTGTCAATAAGTTTGCTTTTTACTAACCTTTGGAGATTCCAGTGCTTAGGGAGATCTTCCACCATTTCTTGTGTCCTTTGCTTCCAACAGTTCAGCGGTTTCACCAGGATGCTCATTTTGTTCCTTACCATTGTCGTGGAGTAAGCTCGATTCGGCAGGAAAATAGTTGGATCCTTTCTTTCCATGTGAAAGTTTTCAAGCGCCTGTCTGAGAATGTTGAACATCTTAAAGAGAGATAGTTTTTGGCCGTGACTTGTTGATGCTTCACTTTGGTTCAGTGTGCAGTGTTTAAATAGTATACGTTCGCCTCATGTGTATCTACTCTACGTAAGGCTTCATGCAGATTTTCATCATTGTCTAGGGGATAGATGTAGCCTCTCTACTTGGTGTGGGCGGTTGTTTGTGAGATAACCTAGAAATATGTTACTTGATCACGTTAGCAAATCCTTATGTGATTTGTCATCTCATCCATTAAAGTACAAATGTCGTTCAATTACAGGTTGTTAGCCTAAACATATTTTGTGCCTCTTCATATTGCCTGTAAACGAGGGAGAACTGAACCGTCCCCAAGTTTTCATTGAGAGAAGCAAATTGTAATCATTATACCTCCGTCTTGCTACTGAAAATCTTCGGCAGAAAGTTCCAACCAAAAACGACAAATGAGAAGGCAGTTTGATTATCTTTTGTTATGGGCTTGTAGGCTGCCAATATGAAGGCCCAAGTCTGCACTTAGTTTCCTTGTTAACTCTGTAATTACCCAGACCAACTTGTGCGTATAGTCTAAACTCCCAAATTTCTTAGTAGGCCTTTTCTGTGAATCTGATCTTCTAATAGTAGCTTCAGAACATCATGAAAGAACGTCATTATTATTGGATTCAGGATGGGAGGCCCATAGCAATGTAGTCGTTCCTTCTATCATCCACCACCATACTTCTAGCAATTCTAGTACATACAGAATTCTCCTTTTTGCTGATTCGAACTGTCGTTGTTATCTAGAGTGTCTATTGGTTAATAGTCTGCGTCCAATTCATGTATTTTGGGGATCTTCTTGGGTGGTTAATATCTTGATGGGCAGCTATGTTATCAATATTCAGAGCATTTGGGTACAGCCTGAGGTCACTCATAGCTTTAAGAGCCCATTCAATTCCTTTAAAGGTTAGTATTCTAGGTGAGGGTACTCTTGTTAAAGTAAACCTTCCATGTAGCATTATGTCAGTAGAATTTTCCCTGAAATACCACGCACTACCATGAAAGTTTCTGCTTTCGTTCCAGAAAGTGCTAACATATATATCACTTCCATCTCTGCTTTCCTGTATTTTTTTGCAGGGTGATTGAATCAGGTAGTCCTTCTTGCGCATCCGACAACTTATGTTGTTCCAAACATTCATTTCTCTCACTGTGTCTAGCACTATTAGTTGAAGGTCTCTGGTTTGTTGTTGCATGATATTGGCATTGTGATTCTTCCAAATGGACCATAATAGCCAGGGGTATAATTAGGAGAGCTCCTTTGGTATCCTTATGTTGTTCTTCATATTTTCTAGCCATGTGAGATTGAATGCTACAGTGGACGAGGAGAAGCCTTGGATAGGAGCAGGGATGTTGGATAAGGCCCATATTTTTCTTGCTAGATGACAGTGAAACAATATGTGAGTAATAGATTCTAGGTGATTACCACATATCCTACATCCTCCATCTATATTCATCGTTCGAGCTTGTAGATTGGCATTGACTGCTAAACTTTCAGAGAGAACTCTCCACATGAATAATTTAATCTTTGGTGGGATCTTAGCTTTCCACATCAGTTTCTTGAGTTTATTCCTCTCAAATTCCAGACCTGTAGACACCTCTTGTGTACTTCCTCTGTTATTTAATAGCCAGTACCCACTTTTCATAGAATATTCACCAGAAGTGTTAAGGCCTCAATACCAAGAATCTTCCATTAGAGGGTTAGGAGGAAAGCTTCTGATTTTATCAACATCCGTGTGGTAGAAATTTGCTCTAAGTTTTTCTACATTCCAGTTGCTTCCTGATATTAGTTCATCAACCTTTTGGTTAACGTTGAAGCATAAGTTTTTGCTGATTGGCGGTCTTGGGTGGTGATAGAAAATCCAATTATGGGTCCATACATATGTTTGTCTGCCATTTCCTATGTTTCTTACCAGACATCTTTTAAGGAATTCTATTCCATATAGGATGCTTTTCCATATATACGAGGCTTGGGGTTTCACTTCGCAGTCCAAGAAGTCACAGTTTAGAAAATACTTAGCCTTCAAAGCCTTAGCTAACAGGGAGTTTGGATTCTTGAGGATCTGCCAAGCTTGCTTGCCAAGAAGCGCTAAATTAAATTTTTCTAAGTCTTTAAATCCTAATCCTCCATTATCTTTTGATTGGCACATTTTCCTCTAGGCTATCCAGGGAATCTTCTTCCTATCTGTTGATGTGCTCCACCAGTATTGTCTCATGACACTGGTCAGTTTCTTACACTGATCTCTGGTTAACTTGTATCAGCTCATAGCATAAACTGGGAGAGCCTGGCAAACCGCTTTCAGTAAAATCTCCTTCCCTCCTAAAGATATGTTTTTTGCAAACCAGTTGTTTGTTCTACTGATAAGTTTCTCCGTGATGAATCGTAATGTATCTGATTTCCTTTGGTTAAAGCAATATGGTAGTCCTAGATACTTTTCCATGCCATTTGAGTTCGAGATTGCCATTATTTTATGTATTTCTTCTTTGTCGCTTTCATTTACTCCCCTGCCAAAGAGAATTGAAGACTTTGAAAAGTTAATTTTCTAACCTGAGACTTCCTCATACTCTGTCAAGCATTCCTTCAGTGTTTTTGCTTCTTCTTTGTTGGCTTTATATACGAATAGGTCGTTATCTGCATATAGTAGTTGTTGGATGGAAGGTCCAGCTTGGTTAAATTGGATGCTCGATAATCAACACCATAGTTCCGCTTCCCTCATCCTATTTATAAGTCATTATGTACATAGTATGAAGATATAGGGGGAAAGTGGGTCTCCTTGTTTAATGCCCCTTTGTGGTGTGATCATTCCATGTACTTTCCCATTGATAATTATTGAGTAGGAAACCGTGGTGACACAGCTCATTACCAACTATACCCAATCCTGATGAAACCCGAGATGTTGCAAGGTCGTCTCTATAAATCTCCATTCAAGTCTATCATAGGCTTTGGACATATCAGTTTTAATGGCCAATATTTTCCATGTTGAGATCGTTTGCTTTTCATTTGGTGCATAACTTCATGCGCTAGAATTATATTATCACAAATCAAGCGTCCTTCTGTGAACGCAGACTATGGTTGAGATACTATTTTGTCGAGGTGTGGCTGGAGTCTTCTACTAATGATTTTTGCCACAATTTTATACAGAATGGAACACAAGCTGATTGGCCTGAATCTGTCATGGTAGCTGGACTGTGAACCTTTGGTATCAAATTGATGAGTGTAATTCCATTCCTTAGGAAACTTTTTCTCCCTGAAAATGGTTTTAGTTTTGTCTATCACTTTCCCGGATATTAGGTGCCAGTATTTTTGGAAGAAAAAAGATATCATCCCATCTGGACCAGGAGTAGATTCTCCTCTCATGCTGAATATGGCTTCTTTGATTTCATCTTCTGTGATCATCCTCATCGAATCTTGGTTATCCTCTATATAATTTTACTATCTAATCCTTGCAGGAATGATTCTGGACTATTTGGTTGTGATGTGTGGAAGAGGTCCCTAAAATACGTAGTAGAAATATTACCCTTAGATCCATCTTGTAAGTTGAGAACCCCATGGCTGTCTTTTATAGCAAAAATTATATTCCTTAATCTTCTAAATCTAACGCTGTTATGAAAAAACTTAGTGTTTTTATCGCCATCCAGCAGCCACTTTTCCCCAGATTTATGTATCTAGAATGCCTCCTCTTTAGTGACAGCTTCAGTCAACGTTATCTTTAGTGTTTGGATTAATCATAGGTCCGGAAACTTTTTCCTCATCTCCCTGTCTAGTTTCTTATTTGTTGCCTCTATGATTCTTGCTGAGTTGTGGAGTCCTCTTAGTTTCCATCTGGAGATGCTCCTCCGTATGGTTGCTATGCTACTTATTAATGTGGCATTTTCTTCATGTGCCTTCGTCCTTCCCTTAATGATTACTTCATTGAAATTAGGCTTATTGCACCATCATATATCAAAAGTGAATCTCTTTAGATATTGTTGATGTTCACAAACCAGAGATATCACTATTGGTTTCTGATATGAACCTTTATAGTCAAGTAGGGAACTATTAATCCTAGGGAAGATATCAAAGCAATATGCGCTACCAAAGCTCCTATCTAGCTTATATTGTACCCACTTTCCGTGCATGTTGCCACACCACAAGAATGGGAAACCGTATGATGGGATTTCTCTTAGCCTACTGATGGTTATCATCCTTTTAAAAGGTAAGAAGCTTCTCATAGGCCTAGGAGGTCCTCCCATTTTCTCATTATTGTTTAAAATCTCATTAAAATTTCTGGTTAGTAACCATGCATCATTTCTTTTTTTTGCCAATCTCCTCAATTTGTATCCAAACTTTGGTTCTTCTAGTATATAGAGGTTGGTCATATACAAAGGTGATATATAGGGGGATATTGGCAAATTCCACAATTGTATCTATGAGGTTTTTGTTTGCTAAGATCACTTTAAGGTTGGTATGTTGTTTCCAGAATAATATCAGTCCTCCACTTAATCCCTCTGGTTCCACTACAAAATTGTAATCATACCCGAGCCATCCACGAGTCCTTTCAATTAAGTTGCTTCTATTCTTGGTTTCAGAGGGGAACAAAATATCCGTAAATAAGGAATTTGTTATCTCTTTGAGGCGTCGAACTGTCAGGTTTTCCCCTATTCCCTGACAGTTCCAACCTATTATACTTATTCCCTATCAGGTAGTTTAAGGCTCACCACCAAACCCGATCTAATCACTTCTTCCCCCACGTCACAGTCCACTTGGTGTTCCCTTGCCTGTTTGAGCTTCTTGTATGTTTTCATAGTCGAGCCTTATGTGTTTGTGTCTTTTAATAGTTTTATTGTTACTTTGTCTTATATTAGGAGTAATTACAATCTCCATTTTACTCTCCTGACTCATAACCTTTTGAGCTTTGTTTACAAATTGAGTCGTTTTGCTCCCAGCCTCGTAGTGATCCGTGGTGGTGTGTGGTGGTTTTGGGCTTTTGAGTTTTTCATCTTGTGTTCTTATTTCCCCTAGTACCGTGATCTTCCCAGCTGTCTGGTTCTCTACACCACATCGGGCTTCTGGTTTAACCCCTATCTTGTTACCATTCAATTCATCTGGTTCGACATGTCTTGGAGCCTTCTGAGTTTGTTTCACAGTTCTCAACTACATCTCGTAACTTCATGGCTAAGTCTCATGCATCTTCTGCATTTGTTCCGAGTTCTTTCAAACTCAATAGATGGTTTGATGATTTCCCCATTTGGAAGAATAATCTCCCTGCTAGCTCTTGCCAGATTTTCAATATTGAAATTAATCTTAACTCTGACATAGTCCGTGATGTGAGTCCGTTCGGCATCAAACTCAATGTCGAGCACTTCTCAGATTGTGTTGGTGATAGCTATGAATGTATCCTCTGAGAACCATTGTGGGGGTATTTTGGCTATCCGAATCCATAGAGGTACTATTTTGAAACCTAAGCTATTTCTAAGGTTTTCCGATTCGCAAACTATAAAACTCCAATCATCATAGTTCCGAATTCTGTGACTTAAAAATTCATCTCTATTCCTGTTCGAAATAAAGGAGAATTGGAACATACCGTTGCCTAAAGTCATTCTTTGAACTCGACCTTGCATGCGCAAAATTCTTGGAATGTTTAGCATCGCTTTCGCCAGGTTTTGAACTTCTGGGTTTAGTAGTATGCCCGTGATGCTTGGTTGAGACTTGAGTTTTGATTCGTAATCTCCGTGTAAAGGAAACGGTATAGGAGCGTCTTTTTTAATTGACATACATCTGAGTTTTTCCATTATGTCTAAGTTCGATTCTTCTCGTGAGACTATATCCAAAATAGCTCTAATGGTTCCAATCGGGTTATGTTTGTTTGTTGATTATGATTGTGATTTTGAGACTGGTAAACGACGGTCGAACCCTGAGAGTAACTTTCACTCAACAACAAAGAGAGAGAAATGTTATCCTTTCTCTTTGGGATTTAGAGAAATGTCTCTCTGCTTTTCTATTTTTGGCACTTAAAATGTTAAATTGACATTTTTACGGTTAAGAATTGGTTGAAATAAAATATACTAAATGATAAACTAAATTGAAACAAGAACCTCTTTTCTCTCTCGCCGATAGAGAGTAAGAGTCTCTCACCGGAGAATCCTTTGATCCTGTCGGTTCCCTTTTTGTTTCTTGTGAACAGATTTTACCAACACCTCACATCATCATCTACTCATTAGATCACACAAATCACTAACTATAAAAATTCAAAGTGGAGAAGGAAAGATCGGGTTGAATTTCGCTATCTATCATAAGCGATACACTCTTCGATCTACACATGCATGTATAACATCAAGCACAAAGAAGACTTGTATTATAGCTCCACCAGTTGATTTTACCGGAAGGTGAGAATACCGATCCATCACTCCTAATCTTCCCTTTAATCGTTCTCCACCTCTAAGCTACACTTGCATGCTTGATCAAAGTATATAACCAAAGCATACGACAACTTTTTCTTCCTTTAAGCCTTTAAAATCTTCTACTTTTCTGGCCGATTCTAACACATCTCTCCCCGAGATATCTTCAACACTTACCCCTCTTCACCTCACTCCAATCACACCCAATTATCACCGTCAATCCAAAGATCCAGTTGCATGCAATAGATCGGGATAATCACAATATCAATGAAGCTCTACGATCGATGAATCTAACCCATGAAGAACCTGTAAATTTACCAGCAGACGGATTTTACACAGCCACGCAACCACACGATATCATGCTGATTGGAAGAACCCTTAATCCGTCCAAACAAAATATGGCAAAGGTCATGCTAACCATGCCCAGATCTGGCGCACACATGCAAAGATCATTGGAATAGTGCTATCTAATGATCACTTCCAATTCAAGTTTCCATCAGCGGAATCCCTTCAACCAATCATAGATCAAGGATTCTGGAACTTTGATGACTGGGGGTTAGTGGTATAACGCAAAGGATCTATGCTGGACAACCACCGTATCTTGACAGCTCTGATATGGGTAAGAATGTTTAACATTCCTTCAATTCATCACACCACTGATCTATTTAGAGTGGTAGGGTCAACAATTGGAGAAGTGATGGAAATAGATCATGATGATAATAGAACCAAGCTGCACGCATATATTCGTATCAAAGTACAATATGAGCTTGACGGTCCTCTTAAACCATCTCGATCTTTCCGATTCCCTGATAGAAAAGTGATCATCATTCGCTTTGAATATGAGCGGGTTAGGAAATCATGTCACTACTGTTTTCGTCTTACCCATGATAAAACTCACTGTTCCTAGCTAGCCTCACCACCTCCCTCACCACCACCTCAAACAGACGTCGGACAGCTAGTAGGATCTGAACAAACCACCAACCCTATCCCAACCCAACATGATACAATGAACCCCAACATGATACAATGAACCCCAACATGCAAATACTAGAGAACATGCTAACAACTCAAGAAAGCCCTGGAAACTTTGATGATATGCCCTCAGGTTAACACAAACAGCTTATTGCTTCTCACTCAAGATGGACAATTATGTCAGAAACTATTCGATAAACTCTTCCTCTATACACGAAGCACCACCAGGGCCATCCAATGCTTCACTTCCTTCTTGCATGGGGCGTCCTGACTCCACAACCTCTAAATTGGGAAGTGAAGGCACCGAGCCTACCCTTCCACTGCTAGAGTCTCTAACCAACCCCAAAAAAAATCCCAAACTCAAACATACCTATCATGCGAAAAGAACAAGTCCTCTGGCCGCACTACAAGAGACTCCCATACATCATACGCCCCAGGTAATGGACGACTCCAGGACCACTAAACCTGACAACGACAGATCAAAGAAGAGAAAGATACAGAATGAGGAGAGGTCAAGCTCCGCAACAAGCAATGCACTCCCAAAGGTGTGGTGACTCCCCTTAAGTCATCCGAAAAGCCATGAGTATACTTAGTTGGAACTGTCAAGGATTGAGGAATACCTTGACAGTTTAATGCCTTAAGGAGATAAGGAAAACCTTATTCCCGGACTATTTATTTCTCATGGAAACAAAAAACTCACAAGATCATGTTCTTAAGATTATGCATTGGCTAGGTTATCAAAACTATCACATTATTAATCCAGTAGGCCTTAGTGGTGGACTGGCTGTTTTTTGGAAATACAAGGACGACCTTGAGATACTATATGGAGACGCTAATATTATCAATACAAATTTAAGAATCTGCATGCATAGGATCCATGTATCTTTTATCTATGGACATCAGACCCCACACCTCCGCGGACGGGTTTGGGATAAGATCTGAAATATTAAAAATTGCAGAACTACAACTTGGATTCTGATGGGTGATTTTAACGAAATAAAAGTAACACGGAGAAATGCGGAGGACCACCCAGACATCCCAGGTCTATGGAAAATTTTAACAAACTATTATTAGAATGTAACATGCAGGAGTTCAAAAGCTCAGGGCCCTGCTTTTCTTGGATGGGGGTTCGTAATAATCAATGGATCCAAATCCGGCTGGATAAAGCATATGGAAATGATCAATTACATAGCATCTTTCCACAGACATATACACAGTATATGGAACTCCTGGGATCTGACCACAGACCTATCCTCACTTCTTTTGCTGCAGATGAATTCTCTTTCCAGAAAAGATTCTTTTTTGATAAACGCTGGATCTGGCAATCAAATTTCTCCACCCTGATCAACACCTACTGGAATACACCTACAGGAATCGGAGAAGTTTCACTCTCGGACCGCATAAATCGATGTAAGAAAGGAATTATTCACTGGAAGAAAAATAAATGTATGAATTCTGCACTAGCTCTTTCAACACTACGCTACCAACTACAACACGAGATTACCAAGACAAACCCAAACACAGAAAGCATAGCACACCTCAGGTTAGAGATTACTCAGCAAGCGCAACGAGAAGAATAATACTGGAAACAAAAATCCAGAAAAAAATGATTACGGGATGGGGACGCTAATACAAGTTTTTTTCATGGAAAGGTGAATCAACAGAGACAACAAAATTTGATACGCGGATTGCTTGATGACACAAGACATATGCAGTTCTTAGAAGGCTCCAAAGGCAATACTGCAACTCGATATTTTTATCAACTCTTCCAATCCTCTTCTCACCATGGAGCCAACGATTTTTCGCAACACATTCAACCAAAAGTATCCAACCATATGAATGAAATCCTAATGGCTCCAGTAACCGCACAGGAAGTCAGAGAAGCAGTTTTTAGTATTAAACCAGATAGTGCTCCAGACCCTGATGGGATGACGGCTAGATTCTTTCAGCAGTTTTGGCACATTCTTTCCCCAAACATAATACCGGAAATCCAACGCGTATTTGAAAGGAAAGAATTTCCGGCCGAATGGAATTACACGAATATCAGCCTCATACCAAAGACTACAACACCGTCCAGAATGCAAGAATTTCGTCTGATTAGCCTCTGCTCGATTACCTACAAGATAATATCTAAAATAATAACCAGAAGATTACAACCATTACTAACCCAGATCATTTCGGACACACAAGGAGCCTTCACACCGGGTAAACTGATCACTGATAATATCCTCATTGTTCATGAGATTATACACTCCATCAAGGCAGGGAATAAAAGACACCATGATTTCATGCTAGTTAAACCGATATCACAAAAGCATTCGATAGACTTGAATGAGATTTTATTGATACAATACTACGAAGACTAGGCTTCCGCCAAGACTGGATTCAACTAGTAATGTTTTGCATCACCTCTGTATCATATTCAGTCCTAATCAATGGGCAAGCACACGGATTGATCCAACCTCGCAGAGGAATTAGACAAGGAGACCCCATCTCCCTGTATATCTATATTCTATGTACAGAAGCACTCACCACCACGTTTAACCATTTAAATTAATCATCACACCTCATTGGTATCCAATTTCATAGGGACGGACCAAAAATCAATCATCTGCTATATGCAGATGACAGTCTCTTCATCTGCCGTGCTACTATTAATGAGGCCAAAACCCTTAGAGATACACTACTCAGCTACTCAACTTCATCTGGACAAACCATCAACTACGATAAGTCTACCATAACATTTGGATCCACTTCCCCTGCTACCACAACACAGATCTCTCATATTCTGAACATACACTCAACTCAGGGCATGGAAAAATATCTAGGTATTTCAGACCCCACCAGTCAGAAAAAAAGGAAATATTTCAATTCATCACAGGAAGTTTATCCAAAAAGACGGATAATTGGTTCAATAAAACTCTATTCTGTGGTGGGAAGGAAATCCTGATCAAAACAGTGGCAATGGCCTTCCCGATCTACACCATGTCCTGTTTCAAACTAACAAAGACTCAATGCCACCACCTAACAAGTCTCTAAGGAACTATTGGTGGAATAATGAACGAGGAAAAAAGAAAATACCATGGATATCATGGAAACAGTTATGCTCCAGGAAAGAAGATGGAGGATTAGGTTTCAGAGACTTTGAACAATTTAACCAGGCCTTATTAGGTAAACAAGCTTGGCGACTTTTACATAACCCCAACTCCCTTTTTGCTCGCACATATAAATCCAAATATTACCAAACCTCTAACTTCCTTGAAAGCATCTGTGGACTCAAACCATCTTATGGTTGGAGGAGCATCCAGCACAGTAAATGGCTTCTCAAGCAAGGACTTATTAAACAAATCAGTAATGGGCACAGCACTTTTGTGTGGTTAGACAAATGGATAATGGATTCTAGACTACGAAGACCACTCAGTCGTCTCTCGCTTTATAATGTTACCATGAAAGTCTCTGATCTACTTCAGTCAAATGGCTGGAATACCACAACCCTCCTGTCAATTTTTTACCACAGTGAAATCCCTTTCATAACTTCAATCCCAATAACCCCGGAATTGGAAGACAAGTGGGTATGGAGTTTCAATAACTCAGGGAATTACACAGTCAAAAGCGGATACTGGTTGCGCAGTCAAATCAATGACTTAGGAAATTTCCAGTCGACTGCACGGATATCACAGACCACCAAGATTAAACAACAAATTTGGAAATTGCATGCTCCCAACAAAATCAAAATATTCATGTGGAAAGCATTATCCAATGCACTGGCAGTCAACTCTCTACTAGCTCATTGCTCGATATCACCTACAGGAACTTGTAGAATTTGTGAAACCCATCCGGAGACCATCAACCACATGCTATTCCATTGTCATCCGGCCAAACAATTCTAGAGATTATCTAATTTTCCAACACCACAACAAGGTTTCCATGATTCTGACTTAAACTCAAATTTTGGTCATATAATTAAACTTAGTAGTAACAAATGGATCCCAGAAGAAATTCGACTAGCCTTTCCATGGATCCTATGGGAAATTTGGAAAAACAGGAACACAACAATTTTCCAAGAGACGCGAAACGATATTCCCTATTTAGTTCAAGACTGCTTGAATGAAGCCAAAATATGGCACCAAATCCAAAGAGACCAAAGCAAACAACACACCATGGCTCAACTAAATCAGACAATGACCTCCATCACCCATACTATGAACACTAGACACACTCTTTGGTGGTCTACTCATTGAAACAAAAATCTAGCATTACATGGAGGTGTATGGATTCTAAAAGACAATCATAAACACAGTTTCATGCATGCTAGGCACACTATACAAACAGCCAACATAACCTTTGATTTACAGCTTAATGGACTACAATGGACATTGCACTGTCTACAAGACCTCCACATTGATTCGGTCACAGTACTCATACAAAACCAGGAGCTCCTCCAAAAGATCAAAGAGTTACAACAGCAGCTAAAACATTGCCAACTTAACCTAGGCAGGACTGAACAGGATGCCCTAACTCATCGGATCGCCCGCAGTGTGGTTGTTGAATCATGATTTACTGATTATATCAGCACAGGAATACCTCGATGGCTTACCTCTTAATGTGCTTTCCTTCCCTCCCAAGTAAGGTTTTTAATACCTATTGATAAATACTCACCTATTCATCGATCAAGATTTCACCTCAACAACCACTCCTAAATTGATTACCTCCTTTACATTTTTGAAAAATCTCAACCGCCCAAACTACTACTTTCCACCTATTTATACCTACAAATATATTTTGTTATCACCTCCAATCACATCATTTTCTCATCATTCCATTACACAGAGTACTCTTCATCCTCACACCATTAAAGACCATATTAATCCCACCACTCCAACGTATGATCAATTTATCAATGCCCATGATTAGTCATTTACTTACCCATTTAAAACCTATGATATTACATTAATTCTCCAATAGTCACGGATTTGAGTAATGCCTCGAGGAACCTTTTTCATTTTACTCTTCTATTCTCTTAATCTTTCTTGCTTCTCACACACACCTCACTATACCTCACTTCTCACACCCAATCCCACCTATCTAGCTTCCGCATGTGGCAAAGCTAAAACTAAGTTATGATGAGCTTCGATTCCAACACCGCACACTCCTTCTGCTCTCTCCATGTGGCCGCAACATTGCAATGCACCAATCACAACCAAATGAACACAATCTAGTCTAAAGATATTGGCTAGGAGAAGGCAGCGCAACAATCTTCATGCTCAACATGCACCGCCTTAATTCTTGTGCAGGTGAGAGAAGACTCCACGCCAATGCCACTTGGCAATCTGAAATGATGATGTCGGGATCACAACTTCAGCTTATAAGCGGAGAACTCATCCGCAACACAACACAATCAACTTTTTCCACTTCTTTTCCTTTCAACTCTCTCTACTCCTAGTATGGCGGAGAACTCTTGGATGGCAGCCACGCAATTTCACATGGGAAGAAGCGACGAGGCGGTCTATCTTCCCAACTACACCTACTGCAATGCTCTGGAGCTTAGCCGGCGCAGCTTGGTGGCCAAACCAATCAACCCGCTGAGACAAAACCTCCTTGAAATGGCTACACAGCTTCCCAAACAATGGAAGATGGACACAAGAGTAATGGGGAGAGTACTAGAGGGGAGGTACGTACAATTTCTATTCTCATACGACTCTGACCTTATCTCGATCCTCTGCTTACAACCAATCAAGTTCAATGGTTGACTTGTCCTTTTACAACGTTGGGAAGCTTATCCTCCTCCGGACTTCCCCACCACGGTCCCGATGTGGATACAAATCAATGATTTACCCCTCCATTACTCTACTCCACTAACCACATGTCTCATCGCCCGAACCCTTGGAGAAGCTCTTGAAGTTGACGTGCAAAACTATTCACTCACAAGAGCCGGTCTAATCAGAGCAAGAGTTAACATCAACGCATATGATATGCTTAAATTCTATAAACCAATCCGCATGCAAAACGGAGATCACACTCAAGTTTTCTTCCAATACGAAGGTCTTACTAATTTTTGCATCACATGCCAAAAGCTCACTCATGACGCGGCGGTATGTACCTATGTTTCCACTCTTGCTAATTTTTTAACTCATTCTCCATCAAGCTCTCACTCTCAAGGAGAAACCGCAACTCCAATCTCTCACATTGAAATGGAGGAGATGGAAAGTAGTGGTGAGTCTATGAGAGTTCACACTTCAGAGGATCATGTGCAACCCATCTCACACATAACGGTTGGACTTAACACACTCTCGGAGACCATAAGAGCGATCATAGCTCAAAATGATCATCTTGATAATTATTCCGCTACTTTCGAGCTTGACCTAGCAACATCCGCTTCACAACAAGATGTTGAGGTATTCATCAATCGAGAAACCAAACGGAAACGCTATCCAGACCACGAAGACGCAACCACAAGCAAGGCACCACGATCATTCTAACTCTTATACAAATGCGGTGGTGGTGTAGCGGTCAAGTCAAATCCAACTCGTTAGGGTTACCTTTCTTAAGGATCAAGTAGCCTCTTTTATCTTTTGTTTCAAGCTTCTTTAATTTAGTTTTAAAGTGTATTGATTAGAACCTTTTTGGATCGGTTTGCTTAGTATCAACTGATTTTTGTTTTATTTTGTTTTATACTTTGCTACTCTAATCGGCTTTGTAATTCGGTTAACTTAATTATAATCTGGTGTTAAAGACAAAAAAAAAGAATTGGTTGAAATTTGTTGACTTACATCAGCGTGGAAAAATACTGGCTGATAAAAGTGGAAAAAGATGTGGTCCTCCCGAAATCAAGTCCTAAATTTTGAAAATTGTAAGTGGGCTTTTCACTGAAGCCCAAATCAGGTCAATATGAACAAAAAAAGTCAACATTTGTGTGATTAGTATGTTTTCTAGACGTTAGAAAGAGAAGTATGTGAAAGAGCAAAAAAGACGGGTGGAGTTAGGTGGGCCTAAGTCATCGCTCTCTCTTCCACTCTTCTTTACCGTTTTTTTCTCCTTTTCTTTCGTTTTCTAATTATTATTTTTACGGCTTTTTTTAATATGGATAATTTAAAATATATACATTGACGAAAAAACCTAATAATTCTGATTATTTATTTTATCAAACATATGGTTATTTCGTTGACACAAACTCAATAGTTACCATTTTTAATACTACTACCAAAATGAGTTCAAACTTCAAGTAGAGTCCAATAGGTAAATTATGAGCAGATAGAGGAAAAAATAGGTGAAATTTCGGTGGGGATATTTTAATTTATAAATAATTAAATTTCCGCGTGGGTGGGAATTTAGAATATAGCCATCGATTAAATGACACGTGACTTATTATATCTTCCGTTTGGGATAAGACGAACAAAAAAATGAAATAAGTATATGAATTAAATTAAATTAAGTACAGATCATGTCTTGAATCGGCTGTAATGGAGCGGATATCCGTATTTGTATTCGTATCCACTTGATCCCTCAAATTAATATTTATATCCGACAATTACGGATGTCTAGATTCTAAAAAAAAAATATTTACGTATATTCATGTTTGTATCTATATCTATTTTTAATATTAAAAAGGAAAAAACGTTTAATTTTTTTTAAGAAAAATATAATTTTTTCTTTTTAAAAATAAATAATAAATATCATTAGAAAAACAATTAAGAAAAATAATAAAATATAAATAAAAAGTAAAAATAATGAAAATTCATATTAAAACATAATTTTTTTATAAAAATGAAAAAATAATACAAAAAATATAGATACCCCGATATCCAGATTCAAATTCATAGTATCCGTATCCGTATTCGCCGGATTTTCAGTTTTACTATTCATATTCATATTCGTTCTGGCCGGATATCCGTTTTTCGGATAGATAGCGGGCTAGTTGTGATAATTACTAGTAAATAATAATACAAAAATTACTGGTGGGACCCGATTAGTGGGACCGTTTATTAACGGAGTTAGATAGAAGACTGTGTGTGTTTAATCTATAAATTCTCTTCATCTTCTTGTTCCCTCACTTTGTTCTTCTTCTTCCTCTTGTAATCGTTTTCTCTCGAGTCAAAATTAGGGTTTGCTTGTTTTGTCTTCTCTCTCTCCGGGTATGTTTCTCTCTTCTATGTGTAATTAATTTTGAAATTTTTAATTTCTTATAGAATCTTCTTCGTTTTACCGTCGGATCTGTTAGCTATATGTTGCAGCTTGGATTCTGCTACGATTAGGTCTAACAATTTGTTTTTTCGTGCGAATTATTTTGAATTTGGATTTCGATGTCGTTCTAGAGATGTATTATGGTGTGGTTCCTGCGTTCTGTAGCTTATAGCACGTCCAGAACAATTTTTATTTCATTTATAAAAAAAAAAAAGTAGATTCGGGAATTATAACTTTTTGCAGAGGAAATTTCATGTCTTCTTAAAAGGTGTGACTGGAAATTAAAGAGGTTGTGAAGCAGAGGAATTGAATTAGCATAAATGTGGAGTGATCTACGAGTGTATCTCAGATTGCACATTTTGCTAACGATTTCTTCGGCTTTTCTTGGGTTCTGCAGAGTATCAAGATTTTGTGGAGCTTTTCAGATCACAGACACTTGCTTTGAAAAAGATGGAGGTATTTGGAAAATCTCCCATGGTTAGCTCTGCCAATGTAATTTACTTGTCTGCCATTCTGGGTCGCGATTGCGATGGACCCATCCAGTGTCACAAATGTGACTGGAAATGTGAGAATGAAAATGTTTGTGGGAATATGTACCGCTGCAAACTAACTGGACTGACTCATGTCTGCGACAAGAACTGTAACCAGAGGATTCTGTATGATAACCATAGCTCTTTGTGCCGAGCCAGTGGCCACATTTTCCCTCTCTCACCAGCTGAGGAGCAGGCTGTTAAAGGGGTTAGGAGGAAGCTCGACGCTGAGAGTCACCCTTCTGAGAGCTGTTCCTTTAAGCGTCGTCGTCGTGATGCTCAGTTCCATGCTTCTCCTTTCGAGAGGTCTTTTTCTGCCGTGAGCCCCATCTGCAGCCCAGCGGGAGACGGAATGGAGTTGAGTTAGATCCATGTTGATCTCCCCAAATTCCTGAGACTGAGAGGCTCTTTATCTTACATAGAATAACTTCTTTTTTTCTTTCTTTTGGACAACTATGGATAAGAGACATTGTGCTACTGCTCTAGCAGGGGGTCTAGGCAACCTTCCTGCCTGAAAGAGAGCTTTATCTTAGTATTGCTGAACTTTATGTAGTACTTATGTAGGAGAGACTTTATAATTCTATTACTCTATTCTGGATCTTATCGCTGTCGCATTTAGGTGAAATAGAATAATTCTTGCTTCTTATTATTGATGTTTAATGTCTTTTCTCGTGTACCTTTAGTTTTCCATGTGATTGGAAACGAAAATTAGGTAGGCTCTTATTCAGCTATCTATCTTGTTTTCGCTACCATGGTTTTTAGTGTCCTATTATTACGCAGAGCTTGGCACACCATGGATGATTTCTGTAAGTGTGGTGCTTCAGGATTTTCACATTGCTAACCAGTGCAGTATAGTTTCCTCATGATCCAGGATATGTTCTGTTTCGCTATCCTGTAGAAAAGCCCTCTTAATCCTTTTTGATAGAAACTTCATTCTAACAAATTATGTGTTTTTTTCATATCCTTATTGTTGATTGATGAGTTCCTGGGGTCCTGAAAATATTTTTTGTTTGTGCAGGTTTCCAAATGTTGCAATTCAGGAGTTTAATAGTGCTCTTTTGTGTAAAGTGTTTTGACTGTTTGAATTTTCTTTCTCATCGGAATAACTCTAACTGTTGTAAGTTAATCTTGCTTTGCAGATCCTCTTTTGTTTGTGCTCAGCTGACTACATCACGCTTGGCTCATTCATTTGCAACATAAGCTGATGCACCTTAAAGTGTGCGAGGAAGGACGGAATAGAATCGGTTTGAGCAGCCCAACGAGGATGTGGTTCGCCAGCTGTGTTCAAAATTTTCAGCTGAACATGGTAATGATCTGACATCATGTTTATGGAATTATTATCATTTGTTTTTCATATACGTGTGAGCTCTCCTACTCTACCAGTGCTTGCTCTTAACTTCACCATATCTTATCTTCTGCTGCTGCTGTGTAATTTTGTCGTGATAAATAAATTTTTTTTTTCCTCCCCGTCTCTTCATAGCTTCTTGAGTGTTTTTGAACCAATCGCCAATGCTTTTCTTGTAGTTGTTAGCCTTTGTGCCGTGCGCTGTATCTAAGGTTCTGATGTTTGTCCAATATCTATGACCAGGTACAAAATCCTTGGAATGTAAAGTTTCTGATGAAGACAACTAGTTAACAGCATCTGGGCCTGAACCTAAATTGCAGTCTTTGTTATTCATAGCGTCCTTACAACTCACTCCTCCATTGTAAGAAAACATCCATACTGTTGTTTGTTACAGTCTACAATATTACCTACTCTGAAGTATTAAACCATGGAGTCGTCATAAAAAAAAAAAAATTCTAAAATTGCAACAACTTAAGGGTAGAACATAGATGGCTTTGTAGAAATCCTCCATAATTTGCTTCATAGATAGAAATGAGAATGTGGAAATGTTGCTTCAATATGTTTCTTTCAACGTGGATTTAATGCAGTATTTTAACTGACAAAGGTAGATGTGTAGGCATTCGATGGTTTCTTGGGATCTGGGAAGATTCTTTTCCAATGAAGTTGGCAAAGGATCACATATTGACTCGGTCGCTACGATAAGATTACGGTACAGAATAATTTCTCCTTAATAGCTTATGATAAAAAATCACTATTTTATCTTTCTTTACACTATTCAAACGAAGTAAATTTTACTTTTGTATTTGGAGATTCTTTTCCACTAATTCGTTGAAAATTACAAATCATATTGGTTACTTATTTGCATCTTTCATAACTTCATCTCAATTGTCAAGGTTCCCGGATCTGAATTCAGCTTTTTAGTGACTTTTTGTTCGGAAAGGGACAATTGTGGATTCTCTTGCATCTTTTTCGTAAAGGTTGCATTACTTCTGTAAAAAATTTCCGCTATAAGATTATAATAATACGGATAGAGGCCGGGGAAGGTAAGACAAAGAATTGCCTTGTCGGAGAGGCCAGTGTCCTAGGAGTAATGCTAAACCTTAATTCATTGCATTGCGGCTTGAAGCTTTCTAAAGCAACTTCACTGCTCCAACATTGAATCCCTCTTTGTATTTACATTTTTATTTGGTATAAACCTTGGTACCAAGTACCTCCCTGCCAAATCCATATTTTCTGAAAACTTAAGTCTCTTATAAGATAATGGGAAAATCAACAATTGTTCCCATGGCTCTTCTTGTTTATGTTTTTCTACTGTTCTCTGTTTCTCATTCATCCTCGTTCTTTATCACGAATAACTGTCCCTTTACTATATGGCCCGGCACTCTTGCAGGCTCTGGCACCCAGGCACTACCCACCACAGGGTTTAGGCTTGATGTGGGACAGTCTGTTAGGATTCCTTCAACTCTAGGCTGGTCAGGTCGAATATGGGCTAGGACTGGCTGCAACTTTGATGCTAATGGTGCGGGAAAATGTATGACTGGAGATTGCGGTGGGAAGCTGGAGTGCAATGGTAATGGTGCTGCTCCACCAACATCACTTTTTGAGATCACGCTCGGTCACGGTTCTGATGACAAAGATTTCTACGATGTCAGCCTTGTTGATGGGTATAACCTTCCTATAGTTGCTCGCCCAACAGGTGGTGGACTGGCTGGAGCTTGTAATGCTACCGGATGTGTTTCTGATATCAATATCAGCTGTCCAAAAGAGCTTCAAGTGATGGGAGAGGAACAGGAAGAGAGAGGAGGAGTTGTTGCGTGCAAGAGTGCTTGTGAAGCCTTTGGGTTGGACCAGTACTGTTGCAGCGGTCAGTTTGCTAACCCAACCACATGCCGACCCTCTTTTTACTCTTCAATCTTCAAGAGAGCTTGTCCCAGAGCCTATAGCTATGCTTTTGATGATGGAACCAGTACTTTCACTTGCAAGGCTTCTGAATATGCCATTATCTTTTGCCCTGGCAGGTTTAATTCTATGCGCTTTCATTATTCAGTCTGTTACAAGGCTATCTGCAACCTTTTAGAACATATTTTCAGATTCTGATTTGAATATTTTTCCCCTATCCCGTATCAAATCCAGGGTAAAAAGACCAGACAGCGAGAACTCAGATCCTCCAGGCCCCCCTCAGAATCAGTTCGGGCAACCTATGGCTCCTCCGCCCCCGAATCCATACGGTCAACCAATCGCTCCTCAGAACCAATACGGTCAACCAATCGCTCCTCAGAACCAATACGGTCAACCTATGGCTCCTCAGAACCAATACGGTCAACCTATGACTCCTCAGAATCAATACGGTCAACCTATGGCTCCATCAACTCAGAACCCACCTGGACCTAACGAGGAATCAATGACTCCCCCACCTCTGAATCAGAATGGGAATGGGAAACTCCTACCTCCTCCCACTGTGAACCAAGATCCCAACAACCAGTTTAATAATCCTCCGATTCAGGATCAGAGTGCAAGAGTTGCAGAGACTAAATCCTCATCCGTCATTCTCCGACCATACCCTGTCTTGTTGCTTCTTGGCTTCAGTCTAACTGCTTTGAGGCAATCGAGCACGACATAAATCATCATCATTCTGTGTGGAAGTTTACCTCAGATTAGTTTGTCTTGTTTGAACTGACTTTGCAAATCATCGTAAGAATTATCTTTTCATGTATATAATGTAGTCTTAATTGAATTGAGGAAATGACATGTTTAAGAATGAGAAATAAAAATCAGTAAATCACAACTCATTTCTTGGTTTTTGGCTTCTTAGGATTTTTAGCCTTCTTTTGCTGCTTCTCTTTAGCTGGTCTTCCTCTCTTTTTTCCTAAAACCTGCAAAGATTCCACATGAAAAAGTAACTGTTACTGTAAGGGATTTCTAGATTTTATGTGAGGAAATACGGAGAATTGCTTTCATACATTTTCGCCTTTTGCTTTGGCTTTTGTGTCGGTTACCTCCTCTGCACTTCCGCTTTGATCAGCTGGCTTTGAAGCAGTCTTGGCGTTTTTGTTAGCTTCATCATCTGATTCAAACGTAAAACCCTCCAGTGTACCTAAATGGTCACAAATCAATTTATCAAATTCACAATAATGTACTACAGGAAGAAGAGATAGCAGTATTTTCTTATCACTTTATACAGAGACAGAAAACGAGCTGACCTTCGACCATTGTTTCTGCCTCATAGACATTAGATTGTGGCGTTAGCTGTATGAAGTCATTCATTATAGCTTCAATCTGTAGAGGAAACATATGATCCCTAAATTAGGCTATCGCTCCAATTTATGTTTTACTTTCCCAAACAACAGCTACAAAGTAGTTTCGTAAAAGCGTGATGTGCTCAGAAATTCAAGATCTATGACCAGGTGTATATAAAAACTTCAGATGATAACAGCATACATATATGTTGAAAAAAGAAAGTGCAAGAGAAATGACCAACCTTTGCCTCTGACTGACCTACGTTAACCTGAAATGCAAAATCTTTGGTGTGAGAAATGTTATAGCACAAGTGCCTTTACAAATTTAAAAGAAGGTACAAGTACACAAAGAGACGTACTACGCAAAATGTTCTGGATGGAACAATTGTTGATTTATATATGGTTCCTGAAACATGAAATGATAGAGTGTTAATAAAGATACTCCAGTTACTTGTTACATGTAACAGAATCAGCTACGTTAGACTCAATACGCATTGCTGATTCTGCTACATGTTTTGCAAGAGAAAAAAAAAAAGAACCATTTGGAGTTTCATAGGGTTAAACTGAAAATAAACACATAAAGTGTGAAGCCCGCGATATGTAAAACTGGGGAACATGCCTTTCAAGTCCACGTATAAATCCCCAGTTGTATCCGAAACAACCACGCGACCAACAGCCCCCATGTCTCCACTCAAATCTATTGAGTCCCCTTCACATTCAACGAGTACCTGTATACATAGTTCACTGTTTTTGTTAACGCCTCTGCTTTATCTACAAACAAAAACCAAAAATGGATGTCGCCTTCCAGAATATTAGTGGCACCAGCTGCCATAGCAATAATACTTGTACGTGAGTCTAAAACCATGTGCAGAATAAACATATTTTCATTACCTTTGTACGATTCACCTTCTCAGAAAGTACCAAAGGCAATCTTGAACTTGAGCCCTGAAATTGGTAAATCTAGTCATAAGGACGAACCAGGGAAGAGACATACAATAGCGGTTTTAGCACAAGGTCCTTACAGAAGAAGGTTTGATATTTTTATCTGTTGTTACTTCCTCGGACATTATGGCATCTGTATCTATGTCTGCGTGAAAGAGAGAGCATCACATTGCTTTAGAAGAATCCTAAATCCGAAAAACTATGACACAATTCTTACCTTCACTTTTCAAAATTTCTTGTGCACTATTTTCTATCTTAGGTGGTTTTGTTTTAGGAGATTTTTTCTTTTGAGCCTTCTTAACTACAGCTTCTTCCTCTGCTTCAAGAACAACATCCTCATCCTTTTCAGTTGGCACAATTACTTCCTGCTTTACTGGACCACTGGAGGATGGTTCAGAATCAGATGACAAAAGACATACATGATTATTTCCTTCCTGTTAAAGAGAAAATAAACAGTGTTATCATACCTAACTTGCGAATTATCATTTTTACACCCCTTTAATATTATATTCCATTAATTAAAGATCCACGCAAACAACATTCACTTGATTTACAAACCAAGACAGATAGAGAGCGGATAAGAAATTGCCTACTAATATCATCATCGCTCATTAAGGTAAAAAAACTGTTCTAGAGGAAGCTTATAACTAATAGATCATCACTATTTTGATAATACAGTTCATTCATCAATTTACATCCTAACAAAACTATCTTGAATCACAATAACAACCCAGTACCCAGTATCACTATGGCAAGTAGAGGCAAAAAAAACATTAAAAAGTACAATGGTGACATTGTCCAAAAGTTTCTTACTTGAGCGTCTTTATGCGTACTGGAAATCTTTTCACCGTCACGTTTTTCATCATTCTGCTTCCCTGTAAATGATTCTCCAGTCAATACCTTGCTTTAGCAGCTCAGCAGTTGAACAATACTTCCCTAAAATCAGAAATTGATAGTCTCTCCCTCACTCTCTCAAGAACGAATTGACCCAAAATATTTTATGTTTTCAAGTCTCAGAGCAAAAGCATAGTTTTTGTGCGTCATCTGAAACAAATTAATACCTTTAAGGTTGAGACTAGCATCTGCTTTCTTCTTTCTAGAAAATACTTGCTCGATACTCGCTTGCTTTGTCACACCCTTAGTTTTAGAATTCTTCCTAGACAGAGACTCCGCGGATTCTTCATTAACAACCATGGTGGCATCACTGTCATCAGGAACAGGAAGAGACGAAACGGTTTCAGATTCTCTGTAAGGACTATCATCTGGAGAAGATTTAGACAGTGAGGATAGTGACAACAATGAAGTGGTGGGTGCCTGCATAACAAAAGCTTCCAATTTTCACTTGTGATCTCGGTCAAAATCAAACCAATAATAATTTCTTAAAGAGGAGATCAGATTGAATCGGAAACCTTGTAAGAGTGAAGCCAATCGGGAGATCCCTCTCTGGAGCTGCTGCTGCTCATGCTTCACTTCTTAAAAAGCTTAAAACAACACTTCTCTCTTCTTCCTAACAAGCTTCACTCAAATGGAAAAGAAAATCAGCTCGTAGATTCGGAAACTATTTCGTAAATCAAAAACCCTAGAAGAGATCTAAAAAACCGTAGATTCGACTGGAAACCCAGTAAATCGAAGCTCACCGGAAGAAGAGGACAAAATTGAGCGGTTACCCAATCTACTGAGGTTGAATTACGGAGATGTGATCTAGAAAAGGAATCTGAATTGACTCAGGGAAGTAGCAAAGCTTTGCCCGGCGGCGAGATTGAAGTGCGTAAAAGACGCGGGAAGATATGGCACAAACTGCTTGTTCAGGTTACAGAGTGTTTGGTCGCAGGGGCAAAGCTATTCCCACGTGGATGTAAATTTGCAAGAGAAAGAAAAAAAAAAGCCCAATAGGACTATTTATCACCAAGAAACTCTAAAACAATAAAAGATTTTAGGCTTTTAAGGCTCAATAAGCAAATTTAATGACATTGTTGGGCCTAATAGTACGTCGTATAAATTGAAACGGCAAAGGAGGGAGATAAGGAAAGGAGGAAGAGGAGAAGAGAAGTGACCGAAAGAAATGGGGAAAGACAAAGGAGAGAAGCAAGACGCAATGGCGGTTATGAGCTTAATGAAGGATCAGCAGAATCCAATTCAGCAGTTTCAGGTCAAATTCAAGGAGGTTGAGACAGGTTTTAAGCTGTGGTTGACGAAGCAGAAGTTGCCGGTGGAAGCTGCCGTTGTCACCGCCATGGGCGGAGTTCAGGGAGCATTTATTGGCGGTCTCATGGGAACTCTCTCTCCGGAAATGCCTCAGTCTGGTATGGACCCTCAAGCCATGGCTTCATTAAAGCAAACTCAGGTTTCAAACCTCAATAAACCCTAATTTTGAAAATTTGACTGGTACTGTCACTTTCACCATTTATATTGCTAATTTTGAAGTGTTTTAAATTTGTGTGAATCTGCGTAGGCTATTGTGGGTGGGCCCTTAGTTCAAGCTCGAAACTTCGCTGCTATAACTGGTGTTAATGCTGGTATAGCTTGCATTATGAAACGGATAAGAGGCAAAGAGGATTTAGAGTCTGCGTAAGTTTCCATTTTGATCCCTGAAGATTGCATTGGAGCTGTAGCTTTTACTAAAGCTTGTATTGTGTGTGTGACTTGTTGTTTCCTAAGCTAACAAAATTTCATCAATGATTCTAAAAACTCAATTCTGAAACTTCCATTAGACTACTACCTGTTAGAGATAGTTACTGTGTGCACTACTCTTCATGTTTTGCACTTGGAAGTTTTTTTTTTCCCCATTATTTTAGTGTTTCAGAGATGAAGTTACTTCCAGAACCAACTCGTTGTGATATTGCTGATCCTGTGATCCATGATATGTTTCACTGAGCCCGTGGTGGTTTGATAACTTGTGTTTACTTTTACATTAAAAACAATATAAAACATAAATCTTTGATGGGTGAAGATTTTATTTGTTTGATGGTGGTTTAAGATTCACTGTTGTAAGAAAGAGTCATGGTTTTGGAATTGTGCAGTGTGGTCGCAGCATTAGGATCTGGATTTGCATTTTCTCTTGTGAGTACAGGATTACAAGGACAGCCTGGTAATGCGATAGCCACTGCCGCTGGTTTTGCTCTTTTTCAAGGAGTATTTTTCAAGGTGAATGATCATTTATACATACAATAAGACACTATACTCTTCTTGTAACTAGGTAGGCACGTCATCAAACATCAGTTTCTTACTATCTTCTTTTCGGTCTTGCTCAGTTAGGGGAGCGATTCTCTAAACCAACCACTGAAGATCCGTATTACACTCGGGCAAGATCTATGCTGTTGAAATTGGGTCTAGAGAAGTACGAGAAGAACTTCAAGAAGGGTTTATTAGCAGATCCCACTTTGCCATTGCTCACTGATAGGTACCACAGTGAGCTTCCAAGGTTTCACTTCTGTATCAACTAAAACTGTCTTGTATTGATATTTTAAACTCTGTGTGTGTACAGTGCGCTAAGAGACGTGAGCATCCCACCGGGACCAAGGCTACTGATACTAGATCATATCCAGAGGTTCAAATCTAACTAATCGTTCGATTTCAGAAAACACGATTCTGTGAATCACTGATTTGAGTTGAATTGTGGTGGGTTTGTTATACAGGGACCCTGAGCTGAAGGGCAAACGGGGAAGTCGTGGTTGAGATTCGAGAAACTCCGCTGTCTTTGGCAAAATCTTTGTATGGAGTTATTATATAAGGATCTCAAGCATTATATGTATTATT
Organism: Lepidium aucheri; assembly: GCA_900406435.1. NCBI lineage: Eukaryota > Viridiplantae > Streptophyta > Magnoliopsida > Brassicales > Brassicaceae > Lepidium > Lepidium aucheri. The sequence goes on along the minus strand of OVBA01003016.1, from coordinate 1,912 downwards.
CTTATTATTATTGGCTTATGTTGCTAAGAAAGAAACATTCATTTCTTCCGTCTTCTTACGAGCTATGTGTGCTTCGGTTACAGATTAATCGTGTTCAATTATTGTTCTTAACGAAAACCACTCAATATTCTTTGAAACTGGAACTGATTACTAAAAAGCAAATAGAATCTCTATAATAATTTTCTGGTCAACTTTAGGGGGTATAAGAATGCTCATTTTAGAGTGATCTGAGTTAATATAACAAATTGGGAGTATTTAATCATATTTTCAAAAAGTTTTTCAAAATTCAGTGTTGTTGGACATAAAATTTAGTGTTATATAATTAGTGTTTTAAAAACCATTTGACTGCAATTATAATACTTTTTTGTAGGTTTTAAATCGGGAAAATATCAATTTAACCTTGAATTTCTCTGAATTCGGTTGATTGAACTTTGAACTTTGGCGGTGGTTAATTAAACATTCAATTTTTTGTTGACTTTTGATAATATTTTCAACATTGCGTTGATTCGGCCAATTGAACATTCTGATCATTCCAAATCAAATTTGACTCTTAAATCAAAAGCCATATTGGTTTTTGAAAGTCTGATGCACTTCTTATCTTCCTTCTGAAGAACCCCTAAGCTTGATTTTCTCTTTTTTCAAGAATGAACTCAAATTCATCGGTTTGAAATGTTGTCTTTGATACTTCAAACCGACGAATTTGAATTTTTTCTTCTTACCGTCATTATGGGCTAAAGAAATAAGCAAGTGCCTGTTTGAATTTTTGGAAGCATTCTAGAATAAGGAGGGCGTATTGAAACTTAAATTTTAGGTGATTTTGTTTTTTTTTTCTAAATCACATGTTGTTCAGCTAAAGATTCTAAATTATTCCTCAAATCGTGTCTTATTGAATTAGAAATTTCTATAAAATCACTTAAAATAATACACAATCTCTTGTTATTTAATCAATAATTTATTAAAATCATGTCAAATCTACTGTTATTCAAAACTTAATAATTCTTATTTAAGAAATCTACTTAAACCGCAAGTGGTCTTTAGCCTAGTGGTAGGTGGTAAGTCCATTAAAGGTAAGCGCACTTGCATGTCTTAGGATCGAGTCTTGCCACCTGCATTATACAGGAACTTGACTAATGGGCTGGACAGTTGTGGCCCAGTATATATAAAAAAATCTACTTAAATCTGATTTTAAGAGATTTTGATTACATTTTGAGTTGAGAAAATACAACTCAAAATCTCACTCATTTAGGTGTGACTTCAAAAAGAAAATAATTTACCTTCATCACACGTAAGATTATTCACAATCTCTCTTGCACAAAAAGTTTCACACGAAAACAAAGCTACAACCAAATCTTTGATATGAGAAAGCTAATAGTTAGTTGACTAGATGAGTTCTTCTACTCTGCAGGATTAGAATGTTAGTTTTATGAGTATTTTGTCAACAAACAGGGTATCTCTGAAACAATCAAAACTCTAAACCTGAATATTAATAATAATTAACATCTCTAAAATGGTATCTGTCTGTAATTATTAGTTTCTGGGATATAGCTTAAGATTAGACAAGCCTTATATAAAATACAAAATCAAACCTCTACGATGAAAGGTTTCTTCTTAGTAAGTTCCAGTTAACAAGTTCTCGGAATAGGAACCTTCATAATTCACCTCTTTATCCCCTTGAATAACTCAGGATCATCAAAACTTGTTCGCATATCATTTAAAATCCTTTTGTGCTCTAGACGTTCTTAAGCATGTCAAAGAATGAAATAATATCTTAGATTTATCCTTTGTTTTTTGTTTAAACAATCTTGTTCCATATGTTTCCAGTTTGTCTTTGTAAAATAGCTTTGTATTTTCCATGATTGTTCTTTTTGTTGAAGATAAGCTTGATGATAAGATCAAGAGATTAGCTTGAAGT
>OVBA01003015.1:0-30564 GCA_900406435.1 Lepidium aucheri | reverse complement strand
CAAGGCTTTACTAAAATGTGTTGAACATGAATTTGCGGGTTTAGAGTGTTACAGAAATACCACAACAATCAAATAATAGTTGAATAGATCAATTCTGAGATACAGAATAGTAGGCACAACTTGATCGAAAGCCCTAGAATTGCAAACAAACAAAGATTTCAAATGACACAAATTAAAAAATTTGGGTGAAAATACGCAACGCATCACCCTAGAATCGAGCAACGAAACGAGAAAACCAAACAGGATCAATAGAGTAAAGTGTTCAAATTTCGCCCTAATCGATCCAATAAAAATTACATGAATTTCTGTTTACAAATTCAAAGAGAAGTTTCCAGAAATTAGGGTTTAGGCGGAGCGCAATGGGAATTTGAAAAAGAAAAAAAAATCTTACCGGCCTTGTTGACCGACGGAGATCGAATTGCAACTCGAAAGTTCACCTCGTCGTTGGCGCCAACAATTTTTGGATTCAGTTATTTCGGGCCATGTTAATTTGGGCCTTCCCATATAAAACTCCGCTATTAGCATCAGGTCGAAATTTCCCTTATTATAAGGTTTTGGTACCCATTATTGAATTCAATCACCATAAAACAGGTAAATGGGTTAGCTCTTAATCTATTATCAAGTTCTGATCTCTGTAATAATTGGCTCCTTTAATAATTCATTTATATCATTCTTTATACAAAAGTGCATCATACCTCAAAATAGAGAACTAATATCGATTATTAATTTATAAATATAATTTTGGCATCATTTTTTGTCTAGCTATTTTATTTTATCTATTTTCATGTCCAATTTTTTTATAATGTGTTTAAGAAATAGTTTATATTCAAAAATGATTTAAATAATGTGACAAAAAATAATTTTAAATGGAAAAGAAGTAGGTTGAACTTTTTTTTTTTGGAAAAGTCGTAAAACAAATTTTCAATACTACTTCATTGAAGACATGTCAGATGCTTGTATTAGTTTCTTTCACACAATTAATTAGTATATGTATATATAAAAGGTTCTTAAACTATATCAATTAGATATACATTTTCAATTTTACCTCTAAAATTTGGATGGATCTGATTGGAACATGTGCTAGTGGTTGTGTATAATTATGACACTCAGCAGCAATTAGATTGGTAAAACCACATGATTAATCAAAACTTAATAGAGTTAGTTATATTGAGATTAAGATAAAGTACCTTTTAACCAGGATTTGATTTCAGATATTTGAGTAATAACTTCATTATATATGAAGGATTTGAATAATGAATTACATTATTTGTATAAGAAAAAGAAAAACAAAGAAAATATGTACATGCATATATATAGTTGATTGATTAGTGTTGCAATTTGCATGTAGGGTTTAACCGGATAAAAGTAATAAATTCATAATATCCAGAAAAGAAAAGAAACTTTATGGGTGGATTGTGGTGTACCACTCGGAGTAAAGTAGAGGAGGAATTAAAAGCTAGATCTCTAGGATCAATCAAACCTTTAATTACATACTAAATCAAGAAGAAAAAACTAACCTTAATTGACTTTTCTCCAACAAAAGAAATGAACGTGGCCTGCCATTTATATGTAACTTTATAATATATACAAAAAATATGAACGTGGTCTGGCCTGCCTTACATAAACAACCATATAATAGAAATTAGTGAGAATATAATGTAATGATAATAGTAGCTACCAATTCACAACTAGTTTCGTAATGATGGACACAACGTTTTCTTATGTTGCCAGCTTCATCTTCCCCACATTCTTTTCCAACTTTCTATCTCTCTCTCTCGCCTCATTCCATTCTACTCAGCACGTGCTATTCACGTGGATCATCAAAAAGTTGACTTTTTTTAGGTTCGACTATCTCAACGGAAATTTAAAGTTTCTGAATGATTAGTTTTCCATCTTTTCAAATCAAATATCAAAGCCCCCAAACCATCTCGATATCTATATTCATTTTCATGTAATGTTAAATTTTTTTTTGATTAGATCTACTTTTACAAAATCAGTTTGATTAGAAGGTTTAAAATGTGACGATTTGGATTATGCAAATTGGAAAATCAAAACCAGTTTTGATGTTCTTAGTACATGTCACAAAAATGGCTACACTCAATGTATAGGTATCTCAACTCAATATTATACGACTTTATCATACCAAAACATTAGTCCGACAATATAAATATAGTTAAAGTTCACAACTATTATTTATGCGTCAGCAAATATAATTAAGTTACAATATTTGTTTGACGGGTTCGGTACCATTACATATAATACATTAATCCTGAACAGTGAATACGAAGAAATATTGTACTTTATTATATATATTTATCCATAAGACATCATGAAAGTCACTTTCTTTCACGGTCTGATTATTTAGTCTTCAAAATACTCGAATTAATTATGATTCGATCTTAATAGAAAATGAATTAAATACGTTGAAGTTTTTGTGATATCCAATTGAACAAGCCAACCACGAGCATCGTTGCCTGGATTGACTTGGTTTAAGTTAGCACTAAATCGCAGCTCTTTAAGAAAAAAATGGAGTATATAATTGGAGCTGTCATTTTACGCCGAGCCGGTCACAGTCATCAAAGCCATCTCATCTAACAATTAATCCAACGGCTGAGATTTTAATTAAATTAAGAAAGAGTATTAAACAGTTAACACGAGGGAAAAGGCTGTCTGACAGCCAGGTCACGTTATCTTTTCCTGTGGTCGAAATGATTCGTCTATGTCGATTATTGTTATTTATTTATTTTTTAATTTTTTTTGAAAGGCCGAAAAGAAACTTGTACAGATAACCCGCCTATATAAATTCAACTTATTTCTCCGCTTTGAATTGTCTCGTTGTTCCTCAGTTTCATCGGCCGTTTTGTTTCTCCGGCAACTGGTGAGATTAAGCGTGAAGATTAAGTGAGAGAGAGAGAAGAGAGAGTCAGGCTCTATTCTCTGTAGATCGCCTTGTTTCTTCCTCAATCTCATCTTCTTCCGTTTTCCATCTTTCTCGTTCAAGGTATAAATGAACTTTCTGGATCTACTTTATATCGTGGATCTTCGTGTTGTTTTTAGAGATCTCGAATTGGTTCAATTTGAATCTGTTAACCATCAATCATCTTTTGGTTTTGACTAGAGTCAGATTTGAGTTGACCGATCATCTTCGATAAAGCCACCCGAATATTTGTTGATCTTGAAACTGATCTGAATAGGCATAGATCCGTATTCAGATAACTGTTACGTTTTTTCTTTTGCATTTTTTTTGTTTCTTTCATCTTTAAGTTTCCGAGAAATGATTTGTAGATGTCAACTGAAATCTGAACTGCTAAGGTTAGATTAAAATCTGAACTGTTAAGATTAGATTGAATCCTAACTGTTAAGACTAAATTGAATCTGAACTCCTAAGGTTAAATTGAATCTGAACTCTTAAGGTTAGATGAAGTTTGAGTATGGGATAGATCGATTGAGCGATGCTGGATCTTGGTGTTCCTTTTAGAGATCTGAAATTGGTTAAATTTGGAACCATTAATAATCTTTTGATTTTGACTAGAGTTGATTACAGTTGACAGATCATCTTTAGCTCGATTGAGCCATTCGAATATTTGTTGATCTTGAACCTGATCTGAATAGGAATAGATCCGTATTCAGATAACTGTTAAGTTGTGCTTTTACATTTTTTTTGTTTGGTTCATCTCTAAGTATCTGATAAATGATTTGTAGTTATCCACTGAAATCTGAACTGCTAAGGTTATATTAAAATCCGAACTGTTAATATTAGATTGAACCTCAACTGTTAGTGTTAAGAAATGCTACTGAAAAGTATGTTTTCTTCTCAACATGAATCGTTTATTCTTTTTTTCTCTCCGATATATAAGGATAGTATTTTCTTATGAACTCCGCTTTGTCCATGGATGTATTGTAGTTGTAAGATCAACAAGGGTCTTTCCTTTTATTCAACCAAGGGTTCATTGCATAGTATTCAACGCTTTTTATCTTGCAGCTCATAAAAAATGGCTGAGGCTGATGATATTCAACCCATCGTCTGTGACAATGGTACCGGAATGGTGAAAGCTGGTTTTGCTGGCGATGATGCTCCCCGGGCTGTTTTCCCCAGTGTTGTTGGTAGACCACGACATCATGGTGTCATGGTTGGGATGAACCAGAAGGATGCGTATGTTGGTGATGAAGCACAATCCAAAAGAGGTATTCTCACTTTGAAGTACCCTATTGAGCATGGTGTTGTGAGCAACTGGGATGATATGGAAAAGATCTGGCATCACACATTCTACAATGAACTCCGTATCGCTCCTGAAGAGCACCCGGTTCTTCTTACCGAGGCTCCTCTTAACCCAAAGGCCAACAGAGAGAAGATGACCCAAATCATGTTCGAAACCTTTAACTCTCCCGCTATGTATGTCGCCATCCAGGCTGTCCTCTCCCTGTACGCCAGTGGACGTACAACCGGTTAGTGCATTTTAGGCATAGTTGCTTCTCTATTTATACTCATTGATCATTTTGAAACTGAGCTCTCATTTCTCTTCCCTTGAGCAGGTATTGTGCTGGATTCTGGTGATGGTGTGTCTCACACTGTGCCAATCTACGAGGGTTTCTCTCTTCCACATGCCATCCTCCGTCTTGACCTTGCTGGTCGTGATCTCACTGATTACCTCATGAAGATCCTTACCGAGAGAGGTTACATGTTCACCACAACAGCAGAGCGGGAAATTGTGAGAGACATCAAGGAGAAGCTTTCCTATGTTGCTGTGGACTACGAGCAGGAGATGGAGACATCAAAAACTAGTTCCTCCATCGAGAAGAACTATGAATTGCCCGACGGACAAGTGATCACAATCGGTGCTGAGAGATTCAGGTGCCCAGAAGTCTTGTTCCAGCCCTCGTTTGTGGGAATGGAAGCTGCTGGAATCCACGAGACCACATATAACTCAATCATGAAGTGTGATGTGGATATCAGGAAGGATCTGTACGGTAACATTGTGCTCAGTGGTGGAACCACTATGTTCTCAGGTATTGCTGACCGTATGAGCAAAGAAATCACAGCACTTGCACCAAGCAGCATGAAGATTAAGGTCGTTGCACCACCCGAGAGGAAGTACAGTGTCTGGATCGGTGGTTCCATTCTTGCTTCCCTCAGCACATTCCAGCAGGTAAAAACTCACCCCATTTTTTCATTTTTTGTCGATTTCTCCGATTTATATGCAAATTCAATTCAAAACGCTGATTATTTACATTTATATTGGTTATAGATGTGGATCTCCAAGGCTGAGTATGATGAGGCAGGTCCAGGAATTGTTCACAGAAAATGTTTCTAAGCTCTCAAGGAAAAACGCTAAAAGCTGGGTTTTATGAATGGGATCAAAAAGTTTCTTCTTTTTTTTCTTTCCTATTTGCTTCACCATTTGTTTGTTTCATTTCCCTTTTTTTGTTATCGTCTCTGTGCACTTGTGTTTGACAAACTTTCTGGGTTTTACTTACGTCTGCGTTTCTATGAACCGCTTTCGTTTTGCGTTTTAGTCCATTGTTTTGTAGCTCGAGTGATCGAATTGATGCCTCTGTATTCCTTCTTTTTTTTACCTATAATTTCTTTCAAAACTCGGAACAAGAATCTTTGGAACTCTTTGCAATGTTAATATAAGTATTGTATGAGATAAATATTTTTATTCGTTTTGGTGCTTAAAGTGTTTACTTTGCAACCTCCATCTTCATCTTAAAATTGAGTGTGTGAATGATTGAGGCTTAATATAAATATTTATTGCTATAATTATGTATATTCTCTTAACGATTAACTGAATGCGATTACAGTATATATACTGTAATTACACAAGTGTTCTTTCCATATATACATTCTAAATCTCCATCTCCCTTCAAAATGGAGGCAGTTGAATACTCCAATCTTGGAATTCAGTTGCAGACAACAAGCACAAGATAGGGCTTTGTCAATGGTCCGTTCTGTGTACATAAGAGAGGTGGAGAGCTCCACACTGAATGATATTGCGGATGAAATGCTAGTTTAAGGCCAGATGATTCATTCTTAAATGGAATAGTGGATTCACACAAAGATAAGTTGCTCCAACTTTGATCGGCGGTAGAGAAAGCGAGATCTGTAGTTCAGAGAGGAGAGAACATACCCAAGAATTTTGGAGTGTGAAACCCCTTTCTGTTTCTTCGAGCTCTAGGATTTGGTGTAATGCCTAAGTACAAGATGTATGCATTTGTAGAAACATAATCTTCAAGCTCTCCTGCCCAATCAGCATCGGAGATTCAGACTCGCTAAAAACTCTCATATGATTAATTGTTTTTGCAAGATATTGAAGTACACGCTTCCCTGCTTGCAAATATATATCCATAGGGCGGTGAAAAAAGTGTGAACATCGGTTCCAAATATAGGCAATGTTGGGTCTTATGAAGGCAAGGTATCGTAGACTGCCCACTATTGTGCTATATTCACCCGGATCTAATAGAGGAGTACCCATGGAAAGGCTGGGTAGTGGTGAAGTAGCCATCGTTGCTAATATATGTTTTGCTTCGAGCATTATAATCTTTGTGAGAAGGTCGATAACATACTTTCTTTGCATAAGATGTAACCACGTGAAGTTCTGTTGGCATCAATACCTAGAAAATAGCCAAGTCCACCCATATCCTTGATGGAGAAGCGTTAAGAGAGCATGGTGGCTGTTCTATAGTCGTGGAGGTATTGCCTGTGAGTATAATATCTTCTATATACACCAACATGTAGACAGGGTCAGTTCCGTATGAGTAGATAATAAAGATGTGCTAGCCATTGAATTCGTAAATCCCGTTGCAAGAAGTACATTCTTGAGTTCTTCATTTCAAACTTGTGGAGCTTTTTTAAGGCCATACAATGTCTTTCATAATCTACAAACATGATGTGGTCTCTCTGGGTCAATGAAACCAGGAGGTTGTCAGACGTACACCTCATCCGTCAACGTGTATGCAAGAAGACATTATTCATATCGAATTGGCGAATTGGCCAATTTTTCTTCAAAGCCACATCAAGTACCATGCACACAATGGTAGACTTAATAACCATATTGAATGTTTCCAAACAGTCGATATCATACTATTGATTAGAACTTGCGGGCAACCAAATATGCTTTGTACCTATCCAACACACCTAAGGAAGATATTTCAGAGAAAAATCCACTTTGTTGGTATCACATTGAGATTTCTAGTATCAGGAACCATATCAAATGTGTAATTTTAGATCACAACATTGAATTATGTAGCTATTGCTTTTCTCTAATTAGGATCACGTAAGGCCTAGTTTACCGTGGTTGGGATTGTTGGTTTGGTAGTGGCAAACATAGACTATTTGGTTTGTGGTTTTGTGATAGTGTTTTTGATGTGGATGGTCATAGGATGTGGGTTTTGTAGTGGTTGGTTAACTGATGGTGGTTCTATTTGATGTTTAGACAATGATTGTGGTGTAGGTATATTTGTGGTTTCGAAGGCAAGCGGAAGATTTAGGCGATAAGGCTAATTGGGTTGGTTTGTATTAGGCCTGATGTCGCTGGGTTTGTAACCAAATGAGAGTTTAGTAGACTTACATGTAATGGTTGTGTATTTATAGAAGTCTCAATTGCTGGACACATCAGGAGCCATGGATGCATCATTCGCCAATTCATAGGCAAGGGGGGAGGATCTAAGAATGGTGGTAACACGAATGGTGGTAGTATGATATGTTGAGTAGTGGCCGAGACTATGGTTGTGTTGTTGGGACTTGATGACGTTGACTCATGCGTTTTTGTTGTAGTGGCGGATGTTACCGGTGATAAGAAGAGAAAATTTGATTCAAAGAATACTTGATGAAGATGTAATTAATCATATGTATCCACTTTGTGTGAATGGATAACCGACAAAGTTACATGGGGTTGATAAGTCTTCTAATTTGTTTGATTTGTATGGTCTGTTCCACAGGAAGCAAAGACACCCAAACACTCAAAGCTTCATGTAATTTGGAGGACTTCTAAACAATTTAGCGAATGGTGAAACATTATCAACCACCGTAGGCATCTAGTTGATAAGGTAAACTTTTGTGAAAAATGCAAATGGCCAATATGTCTTTGGACAAGATGCTTGGTCAAGTAGAGTTAGATCAATTTTGACAATGTTTCCTCTCAGAGATTTTATTGTGCTTGGGTGTGTAGGGTAGTGTAGTGTGAGATCCCATATTGTTGTAGGAAGGACTGGAGGGCAATATTTTCTCTGTCGTTGTCAGAGTACATATTGATGATTTTGATCTGGAATCATGTTTCAACAACTTTGAAGGCAATAAAGTGGTCACAGACTTGGAATTTTTTGTTTCAATGGGTAGATACAGGTGTATCGGGTGTAGTGGTCTATTAAGATGAGGTAGTATTTTGGATTTTCAATGGAGGTTATAGGAGAATACCAAACATTTGCGTAGATATATTATAAAAGTTGTGAAGAGATGATATAATTGGTACAAAGAAGGATTTTGTGAGTTTTATTGATAAAGAAATGAGAACAAGGGATTATTTTTCAAATGAGTTTTCCAGAAGTAAATCAAAAGAGGAAATAACAGATTTTAAAATATTAGGTATTGGATAACCTAGCCGAGAATGCCTCAAATTGAGAAACGTCTTGGCCGTTGGTGAAGCAAAGTTGGAGACAAAATTAATGTGATTCTTGGCCACTCATATAACTTATTATTCATGTGTCTGTAGATTAATGAGGCCACCTTTTTGAGATCCTCACCTGAAAATAAATCGGAAATAATTTCACAGATACACGGTTATTATTACATAAATGGTAGAAAAATAAAATGATTTTATGAATTTGAGGCTCATATAAGACATTATTGAGAGCTAAGGGTTGAGAAGTAGTAGGGAGAAAAGTGGAACCATTGTGAGATATCTGTAAACCGGAGTCATCTGCAATGGTTACATCTTCACCTTCATAGTAAGGTTAGCAAGATCAGACATGAGGTGATGAGTAGTGCCTATGTCCATCAACCAACCATTAGCATTGTTAGAGTTGGAGGCAGCAAGATGAGCACGAGGCTGCCACAGTATAGAGGATTGTTGCATCTGAGTAGTGCTGGTGACTTGATAGTTAATACTAATGGAATCATTATATACCATGACCATAATTACCACATAACTCGCTGCAACCGTGGTACCCACGAGTATTATGGCGTTAGTCATGTTTGCTGTCACTATTGAACTATTGTTGTTGCCACGTCTACTGACATTTGTTCTTTGGTCAATTATTGTTGCTGTTGAGGATGATGTTGAGTGGGTTTTGATCCACGGTAGTTCACATTACTCGTCATGTTTGGTAAAGAGGAGGGAAGCGTTGCAGTCAATAGCTTCACTTCATTATTAAGGAAATATTTGTGAATCTCACTCAGAGATGGGGAATAATCACGTCTCTCAATTTGGTTAATGACGGGTTAAGATTCTTCTGTGAGACCTTCTAGATTAAATTCAATATGTTTTTCATGCTCCATGGGCTTACAAAGTAGTGCTAGTTGGTCAAACCTTGTCATTAGTCTTAAAGGTAAGTGTGCACTGTTTCTGTTTCTTTGTACAAATTTTTCAGTGGGTGTTGTAGTTGACGGATTTAGCATGACTTAGCTTAGCATAAGTATCGTAGAGTAATCTAGAACTTAGCAGAAATGAAAGTAATGGAGAGAAGTGGTTGCATGACAACTGAGATTGCACCGAGTAAAGTGTTGTAGATCAAATGATCTAATCGAGCCACCAATATAGCCAGATTGTTCATAGCTATCCTGTTAAGTTTGATCTATAGAAAGTTGCAGACTTTAGATCACTTGCTACACTTTGTTTTTCTTTTTTGGTTCTTAGATTATTTTGTAAGTGAAGACACTTAGAAAGTAAAGATCAAAGATGAATTTTACAAGTTCGAGATCTAAACTGGAATCCCTTCTCGCCAGGAATCACTTTGAAATCCACTAAAAAACTTGCTCAAATTAGAGTATTTGTTTCTTACAATTTCTTTCTCATACATAATTGGTCACACTCTAATTTTTTTCTAACAGAGTCACTTAAGCAATAGTTTTAAGAAGTTAATTACTCGACAAATTACGCAAACGGATTGTAGAGATCCTCTACCATCAATTAAGAGTGGTCTCCTTGCTTACAGAAAAGTTGCATCTTCATGCGAACCATCAGTATGACTTCTTTCTTTCTTGCTTGTTTTGCTTCAAACATGGTGACACCATGAGAGATAAATAAACGAGCTTTTGTCCCTCAATCCCAACAACACAAGAAGACAGAGTTCCTTTACTCTTGGGCTTGAACTTAATTTCTTGTTTCTTAATGGGCTTTCAGGTCTATTACGTTTTGTTGAGTTTAAACCAAAACCCACAAAACTCATCCTTGGTGGAAACTCACCAAATCTGAATTTCTTTCTTAGTGACTTGGATATCCTTCTTGAAACTGTAGTCTCTTAGTGAATAAAGACCCTGAGAAGCTTCAATGCATCATGAAGCTTGCTCACTTGTACAACTTTAGTGAGGATATATACTGGATTTCAGATTGTTGATATCTTCAAAACCTAAATCTTTCCTTCTTCAATATTTTCCCTAATGTAATGAAACTTAACATTAACATGCTTTGTTCTCTCATGATATACTGCATTCTTGGCCAATGCTATAGCACTTTAAGAGTCACACATAACTTCAACATAACTTTGTTTTAAGCCCATCTCTTCAGCTAAACCCTTCAGCCATATGGCTCCTTTGATGTATCATGTAAAGCCATATATTCAACTTTGGTTTTGGAGAGTGCTACAACTGATTGTAATCTTGATTTCCAACTTATTGTGCCCCCTCGAGCTATAAACACATAACCACCTACTGATTTTCTCTACTACAGATCTATGGCATAATCAGAATCATAATACCGCTTTATCTCAACCTTATTTTCCCCTTTAAACTGGTGATAAACATTCTTTGACCCTTTGATATACCGCAATAATCATTCCACAACTTGTCAATGATCCCTTGTTGGATTAAACATAAACCTGCAAATAACTCTAACAACATATGCAATATCAGGCCTTGATCATATCATCAGATACATTACACTGCCAATAACATTAGAATGTGGCACATATTTTATGTAGTCCTCTTCTCTCTTGATGACATCTTCAGTCACTGCTATTAGCTTGAATAAGCTTCTAATGGTGTTTGAACAAACTTACAATCATCCATCTTGTATATCTACCATATTTTCTCCACATAACTTTCTTGAGACAACTCAAGAATTCCATTTTCTTTGTCTTGTTTGATCTCCGTACCCAAAATCTTTCTTGCAGGTCCCAAATCTTTCATTTCAAATTCTTGATTAAGTTTGTCTTTCAATTTTATGATCTCCTTCGTATCTCTTGAAACATTCAGTATGTCATCTACATAAATAAGAAAATAGGCATATGTTTGGTCAGATAACTTGTTTATGTAAACGCATGGATTGTACTTGCTTTGTTGATACCCACAATTCTGCATAAAGAAGTTAAATCGCTGATTCAATTTTTGGAGATTGCGTCAAGCCATACAATGATTTCTTGAGTAAACAAACTTTTTTTGTATCTCCTTTAACCTCATAACCCTCAACTTGTTCTATCAATATATATTCATCTAACTGTCCATGGGGAAACATCATTTTGACGTCCATCTGCTCTAACTCCATATGAAAATGTGCCACAATTGAGAGTAAATACATGATGGATACTTTTTTCACTACCAATGGAAAGATTTCTCGATAGTCTATGCTTTCTTTCTGTGAATAAAATTTTGCCACCAGTCGTGCTTCAAACCTTGGCGGCTCAACACCTGGAATACATGCCTTTCTTTTAAAGATCCACTTGTAGCCAAGTACTCTCTTATATGATGATCTGGCTTCATAAGTTTACGTGTTGTTTTTAAAAAGTGAACACATCCCCTCATATGTTGCATCTTTCCATTCTTTCCATCAGCTTTAGAAATTGTTTCTTGATAAGTTCGAGGCTCTAGAATCTCTTCATCTTTAGTTGTAGTTAAAGCATATCTAACCAAATTTACTTCTTCAGTATATCTTTGAGGAGCTTTAATTTTCTGTGAGACCAATCCCTTACCAACAAATAATTCTCTAGCTCATAGTCTTCAGAATCACTCCCAGAACTTTCATCATCAAATTGTTGTTCACTTCTTAAGAAACTTGTGATTTCTGAATTTTTAGAGCTTTCTCCTCCTTGATTATGACAGTTTTAATTCCACTTAGCTTTCCCAGCTCAATACTCATCTTTTCTCTTTCTTCTCCTTGTTGTTCAGCTTCATCTTTGTTTTTTTTATCTTAGTTTCTTTGAACATCAAATTTTCTTGGAACACTACATCTCTGAACACAACACATTTTCTTTCTTTTATGAGCCAAATTCCGAAACCTTTCACACGAGCTGGATAACCTAGAAAGATTCCTTTATTTGCCCATAGATTTAATTTCTCTTGTTAAACATAAACATATGCAACTGAACCAAACCTCTTGAGAATTTTATAATCTTGTGAATGCCCGAACCATTTTACTCAGGTATATCAATGTCAATAGAAGAACTTGGACTACTATCTATCACAAACACTGCTATTAAGACTACTTCTACCCTAAATTGTTTTCCTAATCCTGATTCACTCTACATGCATCTAACCTTGTTCATTATGGTTCGATTCATTATTTTCGCTCCATCATTTAGCTATGGTGGGTATGCACATGTCATGTGCCTAAAATGCCTTCATGCTTTCAAAATGCATCAAAATCTTGATTAAAATGCTCAAGACTGTTATCTGTTCTGAGTGCCTTTAGCTTCTTGCCGAGCTGATTCTATACCAACACTTTCCACTCTTTGAATTTGCTAAAAGCCTCATTCGTTGTTTTTAAGAAATATATCCATTTATTCTTGGTAAAATAATAAATAGTTATGAAATATTTACTTTACCACTGATAGTGGAACTGACAGTGAACCCCACAAATCTGAGTGCACATAGTCTAGCTTTCCCTTTGTGATGTGCTTTGCTGTCCCGAGCTGACTTTGCGCGTCTTGCAATAAACACAATCCTCTACACAACCTTTACCCTGTTTTCATCCAAATATCCCTTTTTGACCAGCAATTCCAGACCCTTTGAACCAATATGAGCTAATCAGCTGTGCTACAAACTACTTTCATCAACAACTTTGTCTGGTACATATGCTTCTTATGTGAGAGTTGTACCTTGCAGGAATTAATGAGTATCATGTTTTTTTCCAACTCCGATTGATTGTTCCCCTTTTATGATCTTACAAACATTATTCTTTGATACAAACCAGCAACCTTTATCCTCAAGTGTTCCTAATGAGATGAAGTTCTTAGTCATCTGCGGAACGTACCTTGTTTTGGGTGAGGAGAATTGTTGTGCCATCATCATTCTGGACTTTAATGTTGCCAATACCTTTGACATATGAGTATGTGTCAGTCCCTATTCTCACCCTTTCATTTTCAGTTTCTTTAAAATCCAGCAACCAGTCTTTTCTTCCATTAATGTGAAAAGAGTAAAACCTGTGTCAAGTACCCAAGTGTTTGGTGTAATCTCTGCAAAACCCATAAGTGCATTAAAAACCACTAAACCGTCTGCATCTATGGTCACAACTATAACTTCTCCTCTTTCAGATGATGAATCCATTTATTTGTTTCTGTCTTTCCGCACTTGACACTAATTTTTGAAATGACCTTCCTTTCCACAATTCCAACATGTTTTTCCTCCTCTTGACTTTCATTTGCTTTTGTGCTTGCCTCTGTTTACTTATTTTTCCCTCTTTTCAGATCTGCCTATATCTTGAATAAATAAACTATCTGAGTTGTTCCTTAAAAGTTTTCCACTTGCTTACAACTCCAAGATCTTAGATCTGATTTCCCTGTGATTTCTTCTAGATAAAGAGTTGTTTTGCAATACTTGAGTGTCTCCTTGAGTTGATGAAATTGCTTAGGTAAACACATAAGCAAGACAATAGCTTGATCTTCCTTTTGATACAACAACTCTCACATTTTCTAGATCAGTAATCATCTTGAAAAAATCATTAACATTCTCTTCCATTTTCATATTCTCACTCACCTTGTAAGAATATAACCTTTGCTTCAAATATATTCAATTTGGAGGAGATTTAGCCATAAACAAGTTATCAAGCACCTTCAACATACCTGTAGCTATTTTCTCTTTGATTATCTTTCTCAAGACATGATTTCCCACACTTAGATAATTGTAGATTTGCCATTTCCCCTCTTTTCCTTTAGGATCTTGGTTTCAGTTTCTGTCACCTTAAGCACAGTTTGAGTCTCTTATTTACTAGTTTATGCAGCAGACTCATAACTACCTGTAGCATCTTCTACCTCTTCGAGACCCTACATCAGACCAAGTAGATCCAAATGAGCTAATCTTCTCTTTCCATAGGATGTAGTCCCCTTCTCCAGCAAACTTCTCCACCTCGGTCTTGCCAGTGGACGTCTTTGAGGAGAACACCTCTCAACCTCGTTATGACAGCAAATTTGTTAAGTTTGATCCTTAGAAAGTTATAGAGTTTAAAATACTTGCTACACTCTGTTTTTATTTCTCTTGAGTTCTTAGTTTAGTTTGTACGTGACAGAAGCTTAGAAAGTAAAGAACACACAAGAATTTTACGAGTTCAGGACCCAAACCAAAATCCCTACTTCTTGCCAAGAACCACTCGGAAATCCACTAAGAAACTTGCTCAAACTAGAGCTTTTGGTTCGTACAATCTCTCTCTCTCATACAAACTTGTTCACACTCACCTTTTTTCTAACAAAGACCTTTCTCATATATATAGCTTAAGCATATTAAAAAGATAATTACATGACAAATTGCACAAATCTCCCTTAGGGATTGTCGAGATCTTTTTCCATCAATTAAGAGTTGTGTCCTTGCTTACAGAAATGCTGCATCTTTACGGGAACCATCAGCATGACTTCTCTTTCTTTTGCTTGGTTTGCTTTTAACATGGTGACGCCATGAGAGAGAGAGAAATGAGCTTTTGTCCTTCAATCCGAGTAACACAAAAAGACAACGTTCTTTTACTTTTGGGCTTGAACTTAATTTTCTTGTTGTTTAATGGCCTTTCAGGTCCATTACGTTTTGTTGAGTTGAGACCAAAACCCACACATCCAATAAGGCATGAACATGATAACTCCATATAATGAAATTGGAGTGTGTGAGTTAGGGAAGAAATCATTGTTAATAAGTCAGAGAATAAAAGAGAGAAAGGCGGTTGGATTTGTGTTAGAAAAGAGGTATTGATCGTTGCTCTCATACCATGTAATAATGTATATTCTCTTATTGATTTATTGAATGTCATTGCAGTTGTACATATATACAGAAATTAGAGAGGAGCTAAGGTAAATCTAATTAGTCTGACAACACAGGAACAAGTTTTGTAAGCTAAAATCACTTGATTGCGTCGACCGTTTTAAGGTGTTAATGGTAGCTGCAGTATCATGTTGGGATTGTGGAATTTTTTATTCTACATTTTTTTTCCATAGTTATCATTCAATATTGTGGAATGAATATGTGGAATTGATATGTAGAATGGGAGTCATGTGATATTGAGTAAGTTTTGTATATTATTCTTTTGTATTTTTTTATATTTTTTTTCCAATAATTGGATCAATAAGGTCCGATCCATAATCAAAGCACACATCCTAAAAGCTTTTTTTTCTTTTTCTACTTGTATCGTTGAGGAATCGAACCTTGATGCTTGAGGATTTGTAAAATGACTACTACCACAAGGTCACCTATTCTCGACGTTTTTTGTAGTTTTGTATAGATTGTTGTTCTTTTCTATAATTTTGTGATGGTTCAATAATTGTAATAATGCTAGTAAGTTATCGTCTGATTTTCAGGCTTTGATTCTCTAGCTGATTTATAACAAGAAATATATTTTTGTTTGAAATTTCAACCCATAATTAATATTTCTATACCTTGAGTTTGAGGTATATGCTAGAGTTTAAATTTGATGTGAAACTATTACAAATTAATTATGGTAAAAAATTTATACGTTAACTGCTAATACACATATATATATATATATATTAACTAATTTCAAAAATTATTAATATATTAAATTACGTCAGATTTTGCATTCAACAAAATTCTGCAATTAATATTTTTACTTTTTCAGCTAGATTTCGTAAAAAAAAAAAGAGATTCCGGCATATTACATATTTCCGCAACATTGAGCCGTTATTATTTAGATTCTTAACTATGTGTTCCTACCTTACAAATAAGATAACACTAACCGTATCATCTACTGTTTTATGTCTTAAGTTTAACCATTAAAAGTTAAAAACTATTCCGAGGTGCATCTCTACTATGATGCAGAATGCAGTAATTTTTTTTTCAAAACTGATCTTGTCAGTATATGTTTATTCAGAAATGTCAACACGTCAAAGTATCAAAATACCCAAAGCAAGTCCTACTAATATACCTTATAAGATATGGGCTTATATAGTAGGCCTTTTTAATAATATGGGCTTATATATTGGGCCTTAGTATCAAAAAGCTGACGTAAAATTTTAAAATTAATATGACAGTCTGAAACTCAATTAGGCAATATCACAACCCGATCTGTTTTCCTTCGCGACTCTCTCTCTCTCTCTCTCACTCACCTGTGTGACGAATTAGGGTTTAAGCATAAGTGCAAGAGACAAGTCAAATTGCTTGCTATTTCTGCTTTCCTTTGAGGATTTCTAGTGTAATCGTAACCTCCGAGAATCCAAGATGGCTCGTAATGAGGAAAAGGCGCAGTCGATGCTCAACAGGTTCATCACCATGAAAGAATCAGAGAAGAAGAAGCCGAAGGAGCGTCGACCTTACCTTGCATCCGAATGTCGAGATCTAGCTGAAGCAGACAAATGGAGGCAGCAAATTATGCGAGAGATCGGTCGCAAAGTAGCAGAGATTCAGAACGAAGGATTAGGCGAGCACCGACTTCGAGATCTAAACGACGAGATTAACAAGCTGCTCAGGGAAAAGTACCATTGGGAGCGGCGGATTGTGGAGCTAGGCGGTCCGAATTACTCAAGACACGCTGCGAAGATGACGGACCTCGAAGGAAACATCATCGACGTTCCGAACCCTAGTGGTCGTGGTCCTGGGTATCGATATTTCGGTGCTGCTAAGAAGCTTCCTGGAGTTAGGGAGCTATTCGAGAAACCTCCGGAGCTGCGGAAGCGTAGAACGAGGTACGATATATACAAAAGGATAGACGCTAGCTATTACGGATATAGAGATGATGAAGATGGTATTTTGGAAAATTTGGAGAAGAATGCGGAAGGGAGGATGAGGATGAAAGCGGTGGAGGAGTGGCGGAGATTGGATGAGGTTAGGAGGGAAGCTAGGAAAGGGGCTTCGGAGGTTGTGAGCGTAGGAGCTGCAGCTGCAGCAGCAAAGGAGGTGTTATTTGAGGAGGAAGAGGATGTGGTGGAGGAGGAGAGGATGGAGAGAGAGAAAGAGAAGGAGAAAGAAAGGGAGTTTGTGGCGCACGTTCCATTGCCGGATGAGAAGGAAATAGAAAAGATGGTTTTGGAGAAGAAGAAGATGGATCTGCTTAGTAAGTATGCAAGTGAAGATTTGGTTGAGCAGCAGACTGAGGCGAAATCCATGCTCAATATTCAGAGATAGAAAGGTGATCACTGATCATCATGGTATATCTGTAGTTTCATTTTGGAAATCTCGTTCTAAGAATTGAAATATTTGTTTTGCTTTTCAGTCTGGTAGAGATTTTGATAATTATTCTAAAAAACTTGTTAAGCTTCCTATGTTAACATCCGAGATGGTGTCACAAGGGAATTTGCTAGATCTTTTGATATACTACGTTATTTGTGCTTATCTAATTTAAGAGCATCAGCTTAGAGACCGTGTATTTTGACTTCATCAGTGTTGTACGTGGTCTCTTCAGAGAGTATGATAAGGGGTTTGTCGTGCAATGTTATATAACATCAATCTACAAAACCATACATATTTGGTGCATGATTCTTCCTTATCAATCAAGTGTGTCCCATGTATGTGTAGCGAAGAATTGCAGGCAACTGTTAGTTGAATGGGGGACTGCTGTATCAAAAAACGATGCGTAGTTAGTGGCATGCATTAGGACGCTAAGGAGTGCGCTTTATTTCTTATCTTAATTTGAAAATCTCTATGCTTCTCAGATGCACTGTTTTACTGACAAAGTCTTCTCCGCTTGTCTCTTGCCCAAAGACGAAACAATGTTGGGCGTTTGAAATTTGATTTCCTGGAAACAAATGTGAAAGACCTGAGGAGAAGAGTCAATGTGACTTTGAATTCAGCTTGTATTCGCTTATGTAGCTATACTTTTGTATCTTTTGCACTTTTAAAAATAGCTGGCAGCTATGGTGATTAGATCACTTAATGTAATGGTCGGTGTGGAGGTTAATACAATCGTTCCTTTGGCTTTAACTAAATTTGTGCTTTGCTATGCAGAGACATAATTTGAGACAGCGACAAACCACAACCATTGTTCTAGTCTTATTAGCCGGAGCAACTCATAATTCGCTATAGTATTTATTGAATACGGACAAAATGTCAAAAATCTAAACAAGACCGTTGAGATGGATAATACATCTGTCTGGAGATACTAACCATATACCCACTTGTTCCCATCCCACACACAATCCCCAGACCAACTCTCTATAACCAAAAACACACTTTTTCTCTTCTTAGTCCTTCCAATGGCGGACTACGACGACGAAATTGACCTCCAGAACCAACCTTTTATCCCCAAAGAAACCGCTCTACAAGCCCTAAACTCAATTATCCAGCTCCACTTCGAGAAAACTCTCGAGAAAAAACGAGCCATTGACCACCAGAAGAAGAAGCTCCACAAGCTTTTTCAGCTCTTCTTCCTCTTCCTCGCCGTTGTCTTCTTCTCTCTTTCCCAACCCTCAGGCCGTCTTCACTGCCGCCACTGTTGGGCACCCATTTTCCTCCTCTCCTTCTCTCACCTCTTCTTCTACGTCTCCGTCGCTCAGACTCTCCGTTGCATCAACGGCTTCAAGTACCAGCGTCGCTGCCACAAGCTCACTCTCGGCCTCGCCACGCACAAGCTCCGATTCATCAAGTCTAGAATCGCCGCCGGTGACGGTGACGAGACCTCAGCTGCTGGATGGGATCTGGAAGTTCCGTATCAGGAGCCCCCAGATAGCTACTTTGGCAAGTTTAAGAGAAATTGGGCTCTCTATTTCGGCTTCTTGGTCCTTCTCTACTCCTTCATGATCTCTTTTTCCGTCGTCATCCTCTGTTTCTGAGATCCCTAGAGTGTCAACTTCGCAAATTTTTACGAAACCCTTTCTGTTTCTTAATCATTCTTTTGTCTTCAGCTTAACTAGTAGGATCATAAGAAGATTGATAGAGAAATAAATAAAACGTTGGAATCTTTGAAATTTGATTCAGAATCTGGGTTGTTCCAAAGTACAATGCTTTTGTCAAAAAGATCCTTGTGTTCTTTATGTTGGTATCAAACTAACACTGTATATAGGTCGAAAGAGAAATCACTAAAAAGATGGAGACTTTAAGATTCGATGTAATCTGAGTTGTTCGGTTCCTATGTACTCTGTAGTTCATCTTTCTTACATGTACAATCCCAAAGCTACAAAAGGTTTTGATAGAGATGGAAATAGCACTTAAAACATTAATAAATCAAGTAAATATCACACCCAAAAGTTTACAGACATACATAAATCCAACGGTGACAGAAAAAAAATGTGAAAGAGATTTGTAAAATTTTAATTGGGAAACAAAACACAAAAAACCACAGCAAGGTAGATTGTTTGAATCTAAACAGCTAAATCAAAGCTCTCCTCTAAGAGTGGTTTAGTTGTAGTTAGCTCCTCCTCTACGATTCTCCTCGCTGCTTGTGGAAGACGGGTCAAGCCCGTACTCGCCAGTGTTCCCATACTCACTGCTTGTACCGTACTCATGACTATCCAAGGCCACTTTCCTGAACTTCTTCATATCTGCACTGTAAGTGCTCGAGTCATAGTCTGAGCTCGATCCCCTTCCGAGGTATGAGCTCTGCCCCTGTTTCATACCTTCGTTTAGGTCGTCTAGCGACGCATCTCCCTCCAGAGCCCGAACAATCTGTTTAAACATCGGACCATATATGAGTTTTTTCTTGTGTTTGTGATTTATAGAGTGGGTCATGTTCAAAACTAAAACTTGCCTGGCTCATCTTAGGCCTGCGTCTAGCTGAGTGTCGGATGGCTGCAGAAGCACAAGCCACCATTCGTGCCATTTCATGATGCTCGTATTGGTTCTCTAGCCGTGGATCAATTAGCTCACTGTAATCTCCGTCCTGAGCTGCGTTTAAGCATAATGGTCTTGCCTGTGTATAAAAAAAGTATCCAAGTTTGCATTAGCTCAAAAAATTCTAGCAGAAGGAACCATTAATGTGATGATAATATAAAATCTATGGTTACGAACCCAATCGACCAAACTGTCTTCCATTTCACCAGTAAGATCAACAGGTCGACGACCGGTAATGAGCTCAAGAAGCATCACTCCAAAGGAGAAAACGTCTGATCTGTCTGTCAGTTTTCCGCTTGAAGCATACTCGGGAGCCAAGTACCTGTCGTTTGGTGTTTTTGATTAAAAAGACGGAATCATCTTGGATAAGATTTTAAATCATAAATGTTTTTGCAGGAACAGATTTCATCAGCTCGTTTAGCGTTCTTTATTACCCGAAAGTTCCCATGATACGAGTAGACACATGTGTAACATTGTCTTGAGAAAGCTTAGCCAACCCAAAGTCTGCAACCTGCAAGTTTGAGCCAGTTCAGTTATAAGAAAAAAGAAAGAAAGGTCAGAGAATCTGACAGCAATATAATTTAGAGTTATAAGATTGTACCTTAGCTTCAAAGGATTCGTCAAGAAGAATATTTGAAGCCTTAATGTCTCTATGAATGATTTTCGGATGACCTAAGCCCACAAAAAAAACCAAAGTTGGATAACATTTCTAGTTAAACCTTTCGAGGTTGCCAACAAAATGATCGATTTTGAATTTTGTTTTGACTTACAATCTTCATGTAAGTAAGCAAGACCTTTAGCTGATCCCAAAGCAATCTTGAGCCTTGTAGACCAATCAAGGACATTGCCACTTTTACCATGGAGATGGAACTCAAGTGTGTCATTAGGTAAGAACTCATAAACCAACATCCTCTGTCCTCCTGCAATACAATATCCAACAAGAGACACAAGAAACCGATGATGAACTCGACTAATGATCTCGACCTCAGCCTGAAACTCGCGTTCTCCTTGTCCACTTCCCGCTTTCAGACTCTTCACTGCAATCTCTTTCCCATTGGGAAGTATCCCCTTGTAAACAAATCCGAACCCGCCTTGTCCTAAAAGTCTTTCTCGAGAGAAGCCTTGAGTTGCAGCAGCTAGCTCATCGTAGGTGAATGTGCTCTGGTTAAAACCTAGAGCCACTGCAGGGTGAGGTGGTGGTAGAGATGGACCGTGTGGACCTGAATAGTTTGAACTCATGTCGCTGCTGTTTAGTCCGCCTGAGACGAGAGGTGGTGGTGGTGGGGGTGACGGTTGCCAGCTTCCAGGTGGTGGTGGGGGCGGTGTATTCATCCAGTTAGTATTCCCGTTTGGTCCGGGATATTGATTAAAAAGATTCATTACATGATCACTGTGATTGTTGAATTGATCACCTAAAATAAAACACATCTTATTTTCACCTCGTTTCTTAGTTAACAAGAAACAAAACAAAAATCAAACAATAGACATTCAAGAGTACTATGAAATTTCAAAACCTGTTCTTATGAAATTTCATAATTTCTATGATGTTCTAAAAGATTTTGGAATTTTGTTAAAATTTTGAAGGTTCTTATGAAGATCTTAATGAGTTAGGTTATTAATTTAACTTGGTTCAGAAGAAATGACCCTAAAACAGAAACAGAGTTAGAGTTAGGGCTAGGACTAAGTTTGACCCTAAAATCGACCTTTGTCGATGGCTAAACCATTACCTGCAGGGTAATACGGCATTTGATGTTTCTTCTTCTTCTTCTTACGACAACAACAGACACAAAACAAGATCATAACAAGAAACAACAATCCAGCACTAGCCAGAATTCCTATGATAACAGCCGTGTTGGGTTCATTGTTACGTGAGGAGTTACCACCACCGCTTGATTTAGGCGGAGACAACGCTTTTGGTGGAGAAGAAGAATCACGGTTTGAGCTTCTAGAAGGAGGTGGGGGTGAACGATTATTGCTCCCTCCACCATTGTTTTTGTTGTTGTTATTGTCATTCCCATTGTTGTTGCTATTACCATTGTTTTTGTTGTTCTTGTTATTGTCTTTGTTGTTATCACCATTGTTGCTATTATTGTTGTTGTTGCCATCATTCTTGTTATTGTTGTTTCCTTGGGAGTCAGATGAAGGAGGTGGAGGTGAGGAGGAACCATCAGAGGAATTATCAGGGGGAGGAGGAGCTGGTGGTGAAGGAGAGGAGGAGGAGGAATCTGGAGATGGAGGAGATTGTTGTTGATTATTGTCGGACGACGGAGATGGTGGTGGAGGTGACGGCGGTGAATTCTCCGGGGATTGCCCCTCCGCCATAATCTCTCTTCGGTGTTTTCTTTGTTTATTTTATTTTTCTTTAAGCTCTCTCCTTTTTTTTTACTTGACGAGAAAGAGAGAGAATGAACAAAGAGAAACACAGAAGCTCTTTGTGTGTTTCAAATTCTATTTTTAAATGTGATTTCAAAACATTTGTATTCTCAATTGGTAATGTCTTCTTTTTGTAAGGTCTATATTTGGGTTTTGATACAGCCATGCAAAATTATTTGCCTACAACTAAATTTGAAAGAAAGAAAAAACAAAGAACAATTAAAAAAAAGGAGGGAAATAAATATAGATAGCAAAACAAAAGATGTTATGAACAATACAGATTTGTTGTCAAGTGAGCTCATGGACCAGCAGGACAATGAGCCAAGTCCATTAAGATCAAAGCATCCGAAGAAGATATGAAGCCCATCAAGTCTTTAGCTTCAACATCTGTGAGTAACAAAAGCAGAGTAAAGGATTGTTCAATGATCCAAACCAAGAATATATTTGATATTTTTAGAACCATAGATTGCTCAACTTAGAGTAGACACGTAACTTGAGATTACGCTCTTATTGTAGCTATTAAAGCTTTCTGTTACAATCGTTATCTGTAACTATGATGAATCAATAATACATTTTTCTCTGTAAAATTGAGTTCTTCATGGTATCAGAGTTTCAGCCGATTCATGGAGGGAGCTTAAGAGATCTATTCTTGTCCTTCTTTAACAATCACAAATTGTGTTACTGTGAAGCTAACCGAGCCAAACTACATACTATGGAAGCTTCAATTTGAAATGTTTCTCTCAGGTCAGAGTTTATTGGGGTTTGTCGATGGCTCACAAAGAGTTCATGCAACGACGATACCAGTTCAAGATTCAAGCAGAAAATCAACGGAGATCTTAAATCCAAACTATCAAGCTTGGAGAAAATCAGATCAAGTGGTCAAATCTTGGATTCTCGGTTCTTTATCTAAAGGAAATTTCAGTCTAGTCGTTGGCTGTGATTCTTCTCACGATGTCTGGTAACTTTATCTAAGCATTTTAATCGAATCTCTTCTTCAAGGTTGTTTGAGCTTCAACGTAGATTACAAACTTTATCAAAGGATAACAAGACAATGAACGATTATCTTAAAGAAGTAAAAAGTATATGTGATCAACTTACTGCAATTGGAAATCCTATGACTGAAAAGATGAAGATATTTGGTGCTCTTCATGGATTGAATCGTGAGTATGAATCAATTGTTACTGTAATAGAGAACTCGATTTATATATATCCTGGTCCTAGTTTTGAAGATGTGGTTTCTTGATTGACTAGATTTAATGATAGAATAAAGGGATATAATGCTTCTCCTTCAGTAGTTAATGACCATATGGCGTTTCAAGTTGATAGATCAAGTTCTGCTGGTCAGTATAATAACAGAGGCAGAGGTCAAAACAGTTCTCGTTATGAAAATCAAAGAAGTCGGTCTTCCTATTCAACTAGAGGTCGTGGTTTTCATCAGCAGTTTACTTCTTCTTCAAATTCTGAACAAGATGTCAGACCTATATGTCAAATTTGTGGAAAGGTTGGACATCAAGCTTTAAAATGATGGCACATGTTTGATAATAGTTATCAACATGAAGATACTCCTAATGTTTTAACCACAGTGAAGATCACAGATGTAACAAACAACTTAGGCCAGGAATGGTATCCTAATACTGGAGCCTCAGCTCATGTCTTAAGTTCTTCAAATCATCTGAATCGGGCCCAACCTTACTATGGAAATGAGGCAGTTATGGTGGGTGATGGTAATTTCCTTCCAATTACTCATTTCAGATCAGCGGACTTGTTATCAACTTTAGGTAAACTACCTCTCAAAGATATTCTTGTTTGCCATGACATTGCCAAGTCTTTGTTGTCTATTTCAAAGCTTACTACAGATTACCCTTGTCTGTTTGATTTTGATTCTGATGAGGTGTATGTAAAGGACAAGCAAACAAGACTTTTGAAGAATCAGAGTAATCAGGTGTTCTTCTCAACAAGACAACATACTACAACTGATGAAATATGGCATATGCGTCTAGGACATCCGAATTCAAAGATTCTCCAGTTGCTATCTCAAAGAAAAGACATTACAATAAGCAAGTCAACAAATAGAGTCTGTGAGTCATGTTAACTTGGCAAAAGTTTCAGTTTGCCTTTCTCGCTTTCATCTTTTGTAGCTTCAAAACCTTTAGAACAAATTCACTGTGATTTGTGGGGTCCCTCGCCTATTGTTTCTGTTCAGAGGTTTTGATATTATGTCATTTTCATAGACAATTTCTCTCGTTCCTGTTGGTTCTTTCCATTAAAGCAGAAATCAGACTTCTACCAAGTATTTCTCATGTTTCAAAACTTGGTTGAAAACAAATTTGCATCCAAAATAAGCGTTTTTCAATGTGATGGAGGTGGAGAGTTTGGAAGTAGAAAATTCTTGAGTCATCTGAGTAACTCAGGTATACAACAATATGTCTCATGTCCGTATACGCCTCAGCAAAACGGATTGGCAGAGAGAAAGCACAGACATATAACTGAGTTGGGATTAGCCATGATATTTCACAGTAAATTACCTCAACAATTTTGGGTAGAGTCAATCTTCACAGCAAATTTTCTTGCCAATCTTCTTCCATTCACAGTACTTGATGATAACAAAAGTCTCTATGAAGTTCTAAATACCATAGCTCCTTCATATAGTGCTCTCAGATCTTTTGATTGTGCTTGCTTCCCAATGTTTAGGCTATATACTGAAAATAAATTTGATCCAAGATCTTTGAAGTGTGTATTTTTGGGATATAATGAATAATATAAAGGCTATAGGTGCTTATATCCACCCACAGGAAGGGTCTACATTAGTAGACATGTTATTTTTGATGGGAGCGATTTTTCTTTTACAGATACATATGTCAAGTTACAAACAAAAGATGTTACGCCTCTTATCAAAGCTTGGCAACACAGTTTTCAGACAAGTGAGCTTGATGAAACATCTTAAGATACTCCAAGTGTGGTTCTTCCTTATACATGGTCCAACCAGAGAATGAAAAGTGTGAACATTGATTCAAGTACTGCAATAATGGCCATTGATATAGAAACTCGTTCAGCTACAACTATTTCTAAAGAATCGCATGTATTAACAAATGCAAATTTGCCTGGAGTTTCAGAGATAATAAATGCAAATTCATCAAATAAAAATAAAACCGAGACTGTATCAACTACAGAATGTGTTGATACAGAGAATAATGAATCAACTACAGGAAGTGTCCATTCAGAAAATGTTGAAGCCACTCTAGAGAGTGTTGATTCAGAGAATAATAAAGCAACTACAGAGAGTGTTAATACAGAAAATAATGCTCCAAGTACATCTTCTGTCACAGAGAATGCAGTTGAAGATTTGACAAACTCAGAAAGTATTGATACAGAAAATAATTCTCAATCAAGTAATCCAATGACCACGAGATCAAAGTCAGGAATCATTAAACGAAATCCTAGGCATGTCCTTCTAACTCAAAGAGTTAACTATCTAGAACCTAGAACAGTTGAGGAAGCCCTTAACAATGAAGGTTGGACTGATGCAATGAAAGAAGAATATGGAAACTGCATTGAAGCAATGACTTGGACTTTGATTCCACCTACGCCTGATATGCATGTATAAGGTAGTAAATGGGTTTCTCGAACAAAATTAAAAGCAGATGGAAGTCTTGACAAACTAAGAGCTTGTTTAGTTGCTCAAGGATACAAGCACGAAGAAGGTGTAGATTATCTACCTATAGCCCAGTTGTAAGAACAGCCACTGTACGATCAATTTTGCATTTAGCTACAATAATGCAATGGGATTTGAAGCAAAATGGATGTAAGAAATGCATTTTTACATGGTGATCTTAAAGACACAATTTACATGAAACAACCAGCTGGATTTTTTGATCCATCAAAGGCTGATTATGTGTGTCATTTACATAAATCTCTCTATGGTTTAAAACAGTCTCCAAGAGCATGGTTTGATAAATTCAGTAACTTTTTGCTGGAATTGGTTTTAAATTTAGTGCTCGTGATCCATCTCTGTTTATTTTCAACACCAATACAGATATGATTCTTCTCTTGTTGTATGTAGATGATTACTTTAAATGCTTCAGCATCTATGACTCAGCTTCTAGACAAAATGAATCTGCGATTTAGAATGAAAGACTTAGGCTAGCTAAATTACTTTCTAGAAATACAGGTTATTAAGCATCAAAATGGTCTTTTTCTTTCTCAAGAGAAGTATGCAGAAGATCTTTTAAGAACAATAGCAATGGCAGATTGCTCACCTATACCAACACCTAGGGATGTTGTGATGGGTAAAAAAACTCGGCCTGACCCAAGCCCAGTTTAAGACCGTGTTTAAAATACCCATGTTTTAAAAGCTCAGAAAAAGCCCAGTATATTTTGGGTTACCCATGGGTAATCTATTAAATTATAAGGTTACCCATAGGTACCCGTGGATACCCAAGTTTAAAAAAAGAAGAAAGACTAAAAAGAGATAAAAGGACAAAATGAGGAGAGAAAGTAAAAAGAGGAAAGAGAGTAAAAAAAAGAGAGAGAGTAAAAAGAGCAGAGAGAGTAAAAAGAAGAGAGAGAGTAAAAAGAGGAGAGAGAATAATATGAGGAGAGAGAGTACAATGAGAAGAGAGAGAAAAAGAGGAGAGAGAGTAATATGAGGAGAGAGTAAAAAGATGAGAGAGAGTAAAAAGATAAGAGAGAGTAAAAAGAGGAGAGAGAGTAAAATGAGGAGAGAGAGTAAAATGAGAAGAGAGAGAAAAAAGGAGAGAGAGTAAAAAGATGAGAGAGAGTAAAAAGAGGAGAGAGAGAAAAAAGAGGAGAGAGAAAAAAGAGAGGAGAGAGAGTAATATGAGGAGAGAGAGTAAAAAGAGGAAAGAGAGTAAAAAGAGGAGAGAGAGTAAAAAAAGGAGAGAGAGTAAAAAGAGGAGAGAGAGTAAAAAGATGAGAGAGAGTAATATGAGGAGAGAGAGTAAAATATGAGAAAGTAAAAAGATGAGAGAGAGTAAATTGAGGAGATAGAGAAAAAATGAGGAGAGAGAGTAAAAAGAGGAGAGAGAGTAATATGAGGAGAGAGAGTAAAATGAAGAGAGAGAGTAAAATGAGGAGAGAGAGTAAAAAGAGGAGAGAAAGTAATATGAGGAGAGAGTAATATGAGGAGAGAGTAAAATGAGGAGAGAGAGTAATATGAGGAGAGAGAGTAAAAAGATGAGAGAGAGTAAATTGAGGAGATAGAAAAAATGAGGAGAGAGAGTAAAAAGAGGACAGAGAATAATATAAGGAGAGAGAGTAAAATGAGGAAAGAGAGTAAAATGAGGAGAGAGAGTGAAAAGAGGAGAGAGAGTAATATGAGGAGAGAGTAAAATGAGGAGGAAGAGTAAAATGAGGAGAGAGAGTAATATGAGGAGAGAAAGTAAAAAGGATGAGAGAGATTAAAATGAGGAGAGAGAGTAAAACTATGAGAAAGAGTAAAAAGATGAAAGAGAGTAAATTAAAGAGATAGAAAAAATGAGAAGAGAGAGTATAAAGAGGAGAGAGAGTAATATGAGGAGAGAGAATAAAATGAAGAGAAATAATAGAATATATGAGGGAGAGTAAAATAATAGGGGATAGTAAAAAAAGAAGAGATGAAAAAAAAAATTTGATTAATGGGTACCCACTGGGTACCCATTACCCAATAGAGTAAACCCATATTAGACTTTAGAGTAGTGGGTATCCAGCCTGATTTTAGTCCATTTTTTTCTAGGCTCAAAAATAGGTTAAAAAAACCTGTAAATTTTTGTGGGTTTTGGGTATCCATTAATTTTAAAGCCCATTTAAAAATCCCTACCAACACCACTACCATTAAAGGTAGACAAAGTTCCATTTCAAGATGAATTGTTTGATAATCCCAAATACTTTAGAAGCCTTGCAGGAAAGTTCCAATACTTGACCTTAACAAGATCAGATATTCAATGTGAATTATGTTTGTCAAAAGATGCATGCTCCTACTACTTTAGATTTTCAACTGATGAAATATATTCTTCGATATGTAAAAGGTACATTGTCAATGGGTGTTTCATTCTCTAATGATACTGATTGTACTTTAAGGGCTTATAGTGACAGTGATTGGACTAAATGTCATGTAACAAGACAATCAACTAGAGGTTTTTGCATTTTCCTTGGTTCAAACTGATATCATGGTCCTCAAAGAAACAACCCACTGTCTCAAAGAGTTCAACTGAGGCAGAATATAGAACTCTTTCCGATATAGCTTCAGAGATTACTTGGCTGTGTTATCTGATGCGTGAGTTAGGTATTTCCTTGCCAACAACACCAAAACTTTACTGTGATAACTTGTCATCTGTTTACCTCACTGCAAATCTAGCTTTTCACTCCAAAATCAAGCATTTCGAACTTGATCATCACTATGTTAGAGAACGTGTGTCTTTTGGAACTCTTCTTGTGAAACACATTCCCTCCCATCAACAAATACCTGATATCTTTACTAAGTCCCTACCCTATGCAGCTTTTAGTTCATTAAGGTTCAAACTTGGTGTCGCTTACCCACCAACACCAAGTTTGCGGGAGGGGGGGGGATATAAAGAGCAAAACAAAAGATATTATGAACAATACAGATTTGTTGCCAAGTGAGCTCATGGGCCAGCAGGACAATGAGCGATCCAAGTCCATTAAAATCAAAGAATTCAAAGAAGATATGAAGCCTATCAAGTCTTTAGCTTCAACATATGTGAATAACAAAAGCAGAGTAAAGGATTGTTCAATGATCCCAACCAAGAATAGATTTGATATTCTTAGAACCGTAGATTGCTCAACTTAGAGTAGACACGTGGTTTGAGATTACACTCTTATTGTAGCTATTAAATCTTTTTGTTACAATCGTTATCTATAACTATGATGAATCAATTATATATATTTTTCTCTGTAAAATTGAGTTCCAAAACTCTTCAATAAAAATATATAAAGAGATTGCTCTCTCTTTTTTTTAAATAAAAATTCTCCTTTAGAATTTTTAAGAAAAAATTACTCAAATAGGATGAATTTATATGCTAATTACTGAAATAGATTTTTTAAAAAAAAACAAAGAAAGGGTGCAATTACGATTGCACCCTTATTAATGTAAAAAAAAACTCATCTCTTCTTCTTTCTTTTCTTCTCTTTTTCCTTTGACGGTTCCTCTTTTTTTTCTTTCTTCTTCTCTTCTCTCTTTCTTCTTCTCATTCTTCGATCTATTCTTCTCGTTCTTCTTCTCTTCTCTCTTTCTTCTGCAATCTCTTCTCTCTGCTTCTCTCGTTCTCCGTCTCCTCGCGTTCGATAGGAAGTTCTTCTCTCATCCTCTTTCGTTTTTGTTTTCGTTTTCGTTTAGGGTTTTGATTTTGATTTCGTTTGTTTTTGTTTTAGATTTTGTTCGCGATTTCGGTTGGTTTCGTGTGGGTTGTGTGTGTTGCTTCAGGTTGCGTTGTCATGTATTCTCGAATTTGTTAATGTCTGTAGATTTAGGTTTCTGCTGATTTGAAATGTAGTGTTTGTTTCTAGTTTTGTGGGTTTGTGTGTTGNTGGGTTTGTGTGTTGGTTTCTAGTTTCGTGGGTTTGTGTGTTTGCGGGTTTCTAGTTCCTAATTTGTTTGTGGGTTTGTGTGTTTGTGGTGTAGTTAGGTTTTATGTTTGTAAAGTTAGTTTGGTAGAGTTGGTTTTGTATGGTAAAGTTAAGAATTTGAAGTGTATTAGTTTTCGTTTTGAGTACGGTATAGTTAGTCTAGTATTTTAGTTGTTACTGGGAGTTCAAGTATGGTGGACATAGGTTTTAGTTTGGTTGAGTTAGGGATTTTGTTTGGTAGAGTTAGGTTTCTGTAATTACGTATAGTG
>OVBA01003014.1:194-30568 GCA_900406435.1 Lepidium aucheri | reverse complement strand
AACCTTTTATTTGGAGACATATTTACAATGAATATTAAATTTGTAACAACCTCATTTGTATGTGGAAAACGTGTTTACATATTTTTTAAACTTTTCTTTAAATCGTTGTAAACAATATTTGTTGTAAATTCGTTGCATATTAGGAACGTTTTTAAAACAAATTATATCACACATGTTAAAATGTTGTGCATTCGTCGTAAATAAAAGTCGTTGTAGATTCGTTGCAACTTAGGGACGATTTTACAACGAAATTTACCAAACATGTTAATACGTTGTACTTTTGTCGTAAATTGCCAACTGTTTTACAACAAAAATTTTCGTTGTAAAGTTACAACATTATTACAACAAAACCATTTTTCGTCGTAATAGCGTTGGCAACCGATCCCCAAATTCTTTTCTCCCTAAAACGTTGTAAATTTTCGTTGCTAATTTAATGTTTTGTTGTAGTGTTGGATTGGCAAGTGGCAATTGATCATAAAAGAAAATACTATTAAAATTAAAACAATGTTAATGTTATCATCTTCAAGTGGTCCCTTTAAGGCTCTGTTCAGTTCTGAATTCTGATGGCTTTACTAAAAATAAAACAAATCATAAATCATTGCATGGGGTAGGTACCAAAAAGTTGAGATATAAATCTCATTTACATTCAATTTCATAATATTTTTGTTTTTGAGTTTCTTGAAAATGATAAGTATTGGCCGTGATTTGAATAGTATTTATTATGTTTTTGGAATAGTGATGTGAATTGAACAAAATTTTGAATATAATATTGATATGATCAAGTACAAATTAGTGATTTCGTCGTATCAAATTGTTACTACGCACACTTGACTTTTGTCATGAATTTCATAAGTGGGCTAAATTTGGGTAATCATACACTAAACAATATATTTACGTCGGTCGAATTATGAAAGCGGAGAGTTTATAAATTATTTGATTTTTATATATACGTTCGAAGAAGAAAGTGTAGAATATGATTTTAAGAAATTTCTTGAGCATAATAATCGAATCTTAATCATAAAAAGGTGATTATACTTGTAATTGGGTACAAAAATTGATCAACATAATTATGTCCTTTGGTTGCACTTTTATGGCAATTTAAAGAATCCGCACCAACCGGAACCATGTCGTATTACTATNTCTATTATTTTTTTTTTTTTTTTTTTTTTTTTTTTTTTTTGTCAACTAGCCTAATGACTTTTAATTCCCCTCCTTATACTGCAGGTAAGAGGTTCGAATCCTGATGCCTAAAGATTTGTAAAATGACAACACCAGACCACTTATCATCGACTCTTCTTTTTCTTTTAAGTTCGAAAAAAGCCAGAATTTTATTGCAAACTGTTGTGAGTTCTTAGTCATCTTTAGCTTATTGCTTTTCGACAACAAATCCACTTATGTTATGACACATATGCAATACACATAAACGTTGCAAAAAAGATTTGTTACAAAGAAGATTCTAAATGTGTGGAAAGGCTCAAAGTTATTTCTTTTCTATTCCATTTTAATTATAATTAATCAAAATTAATAATGATTCTTTTACTGTGTTGTTAATTGTAAAGTGTTTCCTAAGGCAAAGGACTTCGTAGCACCGAAACAAAATTTGGTTTTTGTGGGATCAACCCGAACAAATTCATTTTAAACTCTGAATTTTATCATACGAAACTATACATAGTCGAATAATTTATACTCTAGCATTTTAATATCTAAACTATATTACGATTAACTCTGATGAATAAATAAATATTTAAGAATTTAAACTTTTGACATAAAAAAATTTGGTGTAATTTTAACATAACATTTGACACCGAAATGATAAGATTTTCAAGTTTTTAGATTCCTAGTAATGAGCATTACAAAATGGTGTAATTACTTACAAAATTTGAAGTCAAATTGAATTAAAAAATCAAAATAAAATATCTTAGAAACATATAATATAATGTAATTATATGCAAATACATTTCGTATAAAAATATGTTGAGATATGCTAGGATATTATAGGCTTAAGGCCTACAAATAATATTCATTATAACACTCTATTGGCCCAATTTTGCTAAGGTGCTTCTGAGTTCATTTTAAACAAAGCAATTTGATATGTTTATGTTTACGTAACGTAGAATCATTTTTATTCAATGGAAATCATCTCAATAAATCTGAGAAATCAATACCAATAAAGTTGGCCATTGTTGTCTAATCTCGACTCTACGTATAACGAGACTTGGTCTTGTAATGATGTAGATTGAATTTTTCCATTTTCTATCCCTCACAAAGTAAGTTTTTCTCAAGAGGGTATAGAGTACTGTTTTTGGTTCATAAATTCTGCAAAAAAGTAAAGCTTTTGTAGTCTAATTATGATTGTATCTTGGGATTCAAAGACTTAAATTACCACCTCACTGTAGAAGTTTTTTGGATTCTAGAAAACGAGTTATCTCTTGACTTCACATAATTATTTTTCCTTTAAATTGTTCTTAGAATTACTGGTTGGTTTGATTCTTTTGTAAAGTGCTTATATCAATTAATTGATATTATTTGTGAGCTTTACAATTTGAATCCAAAAGATCTGAGAATCAGATCAATCAATCTTTTTATTTTTGATTTTATAGAGGAAAATGAATCCCATAATTTGTTCTTCGCGTTCTTATTTTTTGGTTTTTTTTAATCCAAAAAGGAAGTAATTCGAAAATAAGTTTTGTTTGTGGTTAATTTTGGTCCAATTTAAATGCACCAAATTTTTTGGTCTAAATCGAATTATACTAAACCTAGATTGAGACGATATTATCAAGGTTTCTTTGAAAATCTCTTATGTCATCGTCGGTGGTGCCTTTGGCCGCCGGCGGTAGTCTTTTTTCCTCTCTATGAGCCGCTTTTCCTTCTTCTCTTTCTTTTCCTCTGTTTTTGGCTTCTGTTTTCCATGTCGTTTTGCTACATCTTGCGGTGATGTCGAGAAACATCTTGATATTGCTAGATCTGGATCAGTGTCTAGTCCTCCTCTTTACTGGAAATGTCCAATGAAGTAGAGCAAGTCATCGGCTTCTGTTTTCATCCCATTTCTGTCGGGTTCATCGAGTTTGCTGACCGCTAGGTTTTCTAGTAAACCATGCTGGCGAGCTCGATCCATTGTTCTCTCGAAATCTCAGATCTGGAACATTTCGTCGGCTAGACGGTGAGTTTGTACCACTTTTCTGCAGTCGCCATGGGACTTCCAGCGTTATAGATCCCCTTTCTCAGGCGATACCCTTCTGCCGAGGATTCAACACAACTGTGTGAAATCTTTCATGCTTTTCCCGCCTCTAGTTCTAGGTCGTCCTCTCTTGGTTGCCGATCTAAACCACCGGAGACGAAGCATTTCAGTTGTTCTTTTCAAAAGCTCCACCAGTCATGACTTCAAGTCAACAAGGAGCCCTCTCGATGTGAACTTACCCATGAATCGTTACACAGGAGTCTTCATTTTGGTTTTTCAAGTCCGGTCGTACTAGTGTTCTTCTAGATTCGGCGAGACCTAGCCGAACGGCGGCGATCCAAGTCCCAAAACCCTAGCTGAGTATGGCTACACTAAGGTTTGGAATTTGGGCCTTTTTGTCATTCTTTGGTTATGGGTCGTTGGTCCAAGCTGTCTTCACAACCTATTCCATAGATTGGAGGCCACTATCCAGTTTATTGGGCATTTAGTTTCAAATGCTTTAATTGCTTTTATTTTGCCTTTCAAGGCCCATGTATTTTAAAACCCAACTGTAATCCTTTGATCATTAATGAAATACAACTTTAAGACCAAAAAAAAATAACCAGATTAATTTTTGGTCTAAATTAAGTGAATA
Organism: Lepidium aucheri; assembly: GCA_900406435.1. Taxonomy (NCBI): domain Eukaryota; kingdom Viridiplantae; phylum Streptophyta; class Magnoliopsida; order Brassicales; family Brassicaceae; genus Lepidium; species Lepidium aucheri. Next base: position 26,756 of record OVBA01003014.1, on the reverse strand, counting down.
GGTTAATTCTGGTCAAATTCGATTTAATTCTTAGCCAAGATCAATTTGGGTGAAACCAATTGAAATTAAATGCTTAAATAACTATGGTTTATTCTGGTTTTACTTGATTTTGTTTTTGGACTATCAAACCAATTTCAAATTGACTTCTTATTTTTACGTAGTCATTACGATACGTACATCACTACAAACAAATATTTCTAAACCACATTTCACTCATTTTCTTTACGTTCATCTTCATACGAAGATATTTTCGTTCTTTAAATTACATTTTCATATTATATTTATTTTCTTCACTTATTATAAATCTCTCTCATCCCAAAAATATGTTATCAATTTCTGATATTCATATGGTCAATTATGATACCAACCCTCTTGCACCCATCCAATTATATGAGTCGATACTTTTTGAGAGTGGTCCACCAATAATTGTGCAAGAACCCACGGTCTAAACCTCATAGAGACAGATTTGTGTGCGGTCTTTATGGAGACCCACATAGCTGAAGAAAATCTAATGGAGTGGTGGTATGACACAAGTGCTACAACGCACATATGTGTCAACCGCAATATGTTTTGTACTTACAAAAGGTACACAACCGATGACCATCTTTTGATGGGTAACGCCTCTACTCTAAGATCGAAGGTGTTGGCCAAGTGGACTTGAAGATGACATCAGGCATAGAGATTACTCTCTTTAATGTGAAATATGTACCCGAGATGAGGAAAAATTTGATCTCAGGATCTTTGATAAGCAAACATGGATTTGACATCACTTTTTCATCGGATAAAATGATCATCCAAAAGAATGGGGTGTTTATTGAAAAATGTTATGTCTCAAGAGGATTAGTTAAAATGAGTGTAATGACAATCCACAAAAATGATGGGGCTTCAAGCTCCACAAATGATGAAACCATCTCCAATAATAATAAGCATTCATTTGCTTATGTGGTTGAGTCTTTTAATCGTTGGCACATGCGATTAGGACATGTGAATTTCAAATCTATTGAGAGATTTATGAATTTGAATTTAATTCCTAAATATCCAATAAACACAGATAAAAGTGAAATATGCGTTCAAGCAAAATTCACTAAAACACCATCACCTCAAGTAGAAAGAAATATTGAACCTCGCAGACTAATTCGCACAGGTTTGTGTGATCTCAAATTAGTTCCTAGTCGAGGTGGAAAGAAATATTTTGTAACGTTCATAGACGATTACACAAAGTATTCTTATGTATATCTTTTACATAGTAAAGACAAAGTTCTGTTAAAATTCAAAGAATACAAACTTGAAGTTGAAAATCAACTATCATGAACTATAAAAATTGTTTGTAGTGATAGAGGAGGTGAATGCGATGGTCCGTTCAATGCTTTGTGTCGAGAACATGGCATTATCCATCAAACTACATCTCCTATTAACTAGAGTATAATGGCATTGCGGAACGCAAAAACTAAACTCTTAAAGAAATGATGAATGCTATGTTCCAAGAATTTGGTACACCCTATAATCTGTGGGGGAGAGCATTGCTAACATCAAAATATATTTTGAATAAAATACCACATAAAGCTACGGGTAAAACACCTTCGTACAAATACCTCAAAGTGTGGGGGTGTCTCGCAAAAGTTTCCGTACCACCTCTTAAAAAAACCAATATAGGACTAAAAACCATGGATTGTATTTTTCTCGGGTATGCACATAATAGTAATGCTTATCGATTTCTGGTATAACATTCAGAAATTTCTTGTATTCACAAAAATATGATAATGGAATCTTGAAATGCTTCATTTTTTGAAAATGTTTTCTTGTGTAAATCGATTCAATCCTTGAAACAACCACATGAAAAACCGAGCCCTCTCGATGCAAATCAGGCAAGCACATATGGTAACAGTATACCAGATCTCGAGCATACCTTGTAGAAGTAAACGCGCCTAAAAATTGATAGTGAATTTAATTGGTGCTGCTTTTAGAAAATAAACCTTGGACTTTCTCTGAATCGATGTCCACACTTGACTCGGCCTTATGGAAGGAAGCAGTCAATAGTGAGATAAAATTCATCCTCCAAAATCATACTTATGAAATCACTGACCTACTAAAAGGATTTAAAGCACTCGGTAGTAAATGGATTTTTAAACAAAATCAAAAACCGATGGCTCTATTGATAAATATAAAGCTCACATTGTAGTACAAGGTTTTCGACAAAAAAAAGGTTTAAATTTCTTTGACACCTATTCTCCAGTGACAAGAATCACTTTGATACGTATATTAGTCGCTATTACCACTTTACATGATCTAGAAATACATCTAATGAATCTAAAAATTGCTTTTCTAAATGGTGTTTTAGAAGAAGAGATATAAGTGAAACAACCAAAAGGTTTTGTCGCTCTTGGACAAGAACATAATGTTTGTCGTCTTATCAAATCGTTGTACGGGCTTAAGCAAGCACCAAAACAATGGCATGATAAATTTGAAAATGTAATGATGAAAATTTGGTTTAAAATCAATGAATGTGATAAGTGCATTTACATTAAATAATTTAGAGTACATACATTTTGTTGTGTCTCTACGTTGATGACATGCTCATTCTCGGTAATTACAAATACATAATCCAACAAATTAAAAATTTGCTTAAAAGCCAGTTTGACATGAAAGATGTGGGTCTTGCAAATGTCATTCTTGGGATTAAACTACGTACCTTTGAAGGTTACACTTTATCACAAACTCATTACGCAGAAAAAATTCTACAACGATTTAAGAATTACACAAATGGTACCGCAAAAACTCCTGTGGACCCTCAACTTCATCGAACAAAAAATTTGGGTGAAGCAGTCACACATATTAAATATGCACGTTTCATTGGTAGTCTCATGTACTTGACTAATTGTACTTGACCAGATTTAGCACATGTAATCAATGTATTGAGTCGTTGTACCAGTAATCCCGATCATACACACTGGAAAGGCATAACAAGAGTATTGAATTACTTACAATATTCTAAAACTTATGGCTTTCACTATGGTAAAGAATCGTTTGTGCTTGGAGGATACAGTGACACCAATTGGATTTCTGATTCCAAGAATTCCAAGTCCACAAGTGGATATGTTTTTATTTTAGTCGGTGTTGCAGTATCTTGGAAATCTTCAAAATAAACTTTGTTGTCTCGATAACCATGGAATCAGAGTTTATTGCTCTAGACAAAGTTGTAGAAAAAGCATAATGGCTACGCTATTTTTTAGAAGATGTTCCTATGTGGGAAAAACCAGTCACTGCTATTAGAGTACATTGTGATAGTCAATCGGCTATTGCTCGAGCGTACAATACTCTTTATAACGGTAAGTCTCGTTATATACGTCGACGACACAAAACCATCAGACATTTGGTTTCAAGTGGTGTGATCAAAATCGATTACATTAAGTCTACTAATAACTTAGCAGATCTATTCACAAAAGGCCTTGCAAGAGACCAAGTGCTGAAATTGTCTATAAGAATGGGTTTAAAGCCTGTTTCACAACATTTATTTGATGAATACCCAACTTATACAACTGGAGATACCAGGAGATAGGTTCAATGGAAGAACCAAGTCACATAGATTATTACCAAAACACGACACTACCATTCCTAAACAATAGTCATCGTGTCTAGCAATAAACATTAAGGTTAAGTTATGCTTTTAATGATCACAATAGCTTTGATATATCAGTGGAGTCGCAAATGCTACTTCTTAAAACAATGCTATTACATAAATCACCTAGTGAATATGAAATGAGGCTGTTTCTAGGATAATTTATCCAGGGAAAGTTCTCTAACTTCACTCATGAAATTACCAAGCAAGTTCAAGGCCACAATGAACACAATAGAGAACCTACTACTCTACCAGAAATAACACTACGTTATACATGTTGTCTCGGTTTACATAGAAATCCAGAAAGTTCAAGACATCATGTTTACTTTCTGGCCAAGTACGCCCAACAGATATTAACTATGACTGGTTCAAGGTTGAAAAATACTACCAGCTTAAACATAGTGGTTTTTCGTTTATACTCTCGTCAGTCATTTTTGTCGAGTCAATCTAGTTTTTCGAGTCAATATATTCTTTCGCTTCTATAGCTCGTCACTTCTCTCTTTAGTGCGTTATAATTCTATTCATGTGGGGGATTGTTGGAACTTCAACTTTTGACATAATGACTTCGGTCAAATTTTCGGTGTAAATTTAACATAAGTTTGACACCGAAATAATCGGATTTTTGAGTTTTTAGATTCCTAGTAATGAGTATTATAGAGTGGTGTAATTACTTACAAAATTCGAAGTCAAGTTGAATTAAAAAAAATTAAAATACAGTATCTTGGAAAACATATAATACAATGTAATTATATGCAAATACATTTCGTATAAAAATGTGTTGAGATGTGTTAGGATATTATATGCTTAAGGCCTAGATATAATATTCATTATAACACTCCATTGGCCCAATTTTGCTAAGATGCTTCTGAGTTCATTTTGAACAAAGCAATTTGATATGTTTACGTTTACGTAACGTAGAATCACTTTTATTCAATAAAAAATAATCTCATTAAATTCTAGAAATCAATAGCAGTAAAGTTGGCCATTGATGTCTGATCTTGATTCTATGTATAATGAGACTTTGTCTTGTAATGATGTAGATTGAATTTTTTCATTTCCTCTCCCTCACAAAGTAAGTTTTTTTCAAGAAAGTATAGAGTAGTGTTTTTGGTTTGCAGATTCTGCAAAAGAGTGAAGTCTTTGTAGTCTAATTGTGATTGTATCCTCGGATTGAAAAACTTAAATTATCACCTCATTGTGAAAGCTCTTTTGGATTCAAGGAAAAGAGTTATCTTTTGACTTCACATAATTGATTTTCCTTTTGAAAAGTGCTTATATTAATTGATATTATCCGTGACCCTTACATTAACAAGATATTCATCAAAAGAAACAAGAAAAAAGAAATTGGTTCTATTTCTCGGGAAATTTTTTTTCTCTTTCCTTTCACTCGATAAAAAATTCTCTATCCTTGACTTTTTACTTGTGACTGTCGATCTTCCTTCCTGGCGGCTCGCATGTCTCACCACATCCAGAAAAGGATTCCCTTCCCGTCTGTCTTTTCCTCTTCTCGGTCTTGTGCCGTTGTTGCTTCCACCGATGCGCCGTCTAGCTTGAGTTAGACACTCTTGGGTTTGGCTTTTCCGTGATTCTATGTGTGCTTGACGATGGTACAAGGAGCTGCTTGTGATGTGTTTCTTCTCCTTCTGCTCGTGATGGGTCATGTGGCTAAGAGCTCAGATCTGAGTGGCTCGCCAGAGATCTATTATCTGGTCCGTCGGATCTTCATAGATCAGCTTGACAGTGAGGTTTCATATCAGATTCACTGAGCTTTGTCCACCTAAGGATAGTGTTTGTTGCTATGGGTATGTGGTCCAGTCAAAGACATACTTCTATTTTACAGGTTTTGAGCTCATTAACATGCCTACTTTTAGAGTTTTTGTTTGTATTTTAAGTCACTTTCAGGTAGAAAACATAGGAACTTGGATTATTGGTATTGTAGTCTCGTTTGGATGATTTTGGAGCATTACTTGAAGTTTCTTGGATAAGGCCTACAATCAATCGATCAACACCTTGATCGATTGATCAAGCTTGCTTGCCAGATCATTGTTCGATCGCATGATCGACATGCTTAGCTGGAAGATCGATCACACAAGTTAGTGACCAATCAATCAACACCTTGATCGATCGATCAACGAGCATCTGAAGCAAATACCTAATTTTCTTTTTTTTGCACCTAGATCGCAGGACATATAAATACTTCTATTTTCTGTTTCTTTTAGACATCGTTCATTATTCACAGAAAACTTTTGAAGTTATTCAGTAAGCTAAAGAGAGAGAGAGTTCAACATTGAGAAGAATCTATTAACTCCCTTTTTATATTTTTATGCAATTCAAGTTTGTTTTCTTAATGTCTTTTGTTTCAAATCTCAATTATATCTGAGTAGTTAATCAATCAGGTTTAGGGTTTTTAGGATTTAGGAATCAATAATTAGGGACAAATAGAATCGAATCTAATAAGAATATTATCCATCTAATTCTTGTGCTTAATGCTTAGAATAGCCTAATCGACTAATCTATGAACCTAGGTTGTTAGCTCTCCAAAAGCTTACTAGGAATCTGAAATAGATTAGATGAGCAATTAATCCTAAAGCGGGATAACTGATGTTTAGGTTGATTGTGGATAGTTGAACCTACTTATTTAATACTTGTTCGAAATTTGAAACCAACGAGAGTTAGGACCTCTGAATTCTCGAGTAGATTCTCGAGTACTACGAGAGTAGGCTTGTTATACCGTTCTGTTCAAGTCGAGAATTAAGCTTAAATTATATTCTGAATAGTTTTACTAGTTAGATTCATACTTCCCGATGAATACCCTATGTCTGTTGCTTTTTATAATTAAGTTTACATTGTCTAAGTTGCTAATTAATCTCTACAATCTGATTAGTATAACTTGAGAAATACAATTGATAATCAAAAGTTTAATACTTGGTTCTTCGTGGATACGATCCTTATGTACTACTACTTCATTGTTGTGCACTTGCAGTAAATAGCTTTAAGTTAAAACCTGATACGCATCAGTCAGCCATCACCATCGGCGACAAAGTCATCCTCACCTGAGTTTAATCAGATTATTGGTAGTGTCTCTTCCTTATCTCTCACACAAGCTCTTGTAAAATCTATCATATTCTCCTAGGTTTTAGTTAGAGGATGACTTATTATAAGGTTATTGGGGCTGCAAGGTTAGATAGTTTAGGGGTTCTATAGGATTAAGGCTATCGTGGAGTGTTGCTTGCTTCGGTTGCGTTTGTAGTTGTGGCTCAACTCTACTCGATGTCGTTTCCTTCTGTCTGCGGGTTCAGATCTCGAGTACCTTTGGTTTAGGCTTGTCGATTAGGGTCCTCTCGGTAAGGATAGTTTCAGGACTTGTTATCAGATTTTGTGGAGGTTCGCTTTGGGAAAGTTATAGGAGTATCTAATCTAAGTATTGGGGCTGTCTCTCAGTTGGGTCTCTCATGGCAATTCGTGGCGGACTCTACTAAAGTTGTATCAACGTTTAATTGTCTTCCCAAAGTTGTCTCCGTCTATGGATTTTCAGATTATTATTTGTTTTTTCGTCATTTCTGTAGTTTTTTATTTCTTGTGCATTCTCTTTATCACTATACTAGTGTCAAAAACTAAAAAATAGTATAATGTTATAGATCTATAGGTATAATAATTATCTATCTTAAAATATCTATAATATTTTATTAGTATTTTACTTTTACATCTTACCTCTTTACGGACAAAATGTAGTATATATATACTCATTCATACAACAATACTACACTTTATTTTGTTCAAGAGATACGATAATAAGAAAATAGTTATCATCACATTCTCTCCCTCTCATATGCGTTCATCTTCTCTCAAATAGTTATCATATTACAATACTTTAATATTTAATTAAATTCCATAACACGTAATCAGTCCGTGCCGGAGAAAGGTAAAATTTAATTTTTGTCAAATTTACTTTTATACTTTGTTATAATGGGTGACTAGGTCCCCATATATATATATATATATATATATGTTATATATTTTAATTTAGTTATATGATGTTATAATGGCTAAAATACCGTGTGGGTGATTTGCTCCCGATACAAATATATTTTTGTTCGGGATGATAAATATTGTTTACCCTGATCGAAATGGCTGATATGCCATATGGGTGATTTGTTCACAATATTTAAATATTAATTTCTCGGGTTGATAGGCGCTGCTTTCCCCGAATTAATCATTAGAAAGGCTATGCCTTCACGATCATGATCATATGGAATATTATGTCTCCTCATATCAATATCTTTAAATGTCCAGAAGACATTTACAAATTATTCCAGAAGAACGATAATATAATAAAATGTCCCGAAGACATTTACAAAAACGTTCTTGAAGAACATTAAAATAAAATAAATAAATAAATTTGTTCCAGAAGAACAAGTCAAAATAAATATGTCGAGAAGACAAATAAATAAGAATAAATTTGTTCATGAAGGACAAATAATGAAAAATTTGTCCTAAAGATAGATAATATATTTTAAAATTATTGTTATTTCAATATTGTAATTAATTTCATAATTATGTTATTATTGGTAAATATTAATTTTGATAAATTTATTATTGGATATATTTTTTAACGCTTATGAAAAAATTAATAATTAAAATTATCACACATATAATTTTCCAACGGTTCTTATCACTATTCCCAACGGCTACATACAAAACTTCTCAATCTATAAATTCACTCACCTTTCATTCATTTTCTTCACAAAATTTTTTCTATCTTCCAAATTTTTCTTAAATTTTATAATGCCTATTTTGGGTTTAATTATTATTTTTGTAATATTAATATTATCTTCTTATAATATTTTTGTGGAAGATTTCTCCCAAAGTGATTTTATTATGAGTGTGATTCTTCTTACTTATACATTTTTCTTATTTGCAATTGCTTGTAAAATTCATTTTTATGGATTTTAAATAATATTAATTCTATGTTAAATAACAAAATTTGTTTGTTGTTAAATTATTATGGAGAAATCATGTCAAATTTGGCTAAACTCGAGATCATTGCTCTTGATAGATCTGGAAATAACTATATAAGATAGGCAGTTGCAGCAAAACTACATTTGAAAGGAAAAGGATTAATTGATACTATCGATAAGTCCAAAAAGACTCCTAAAGAGGCTAAGGCGAACGCCATGATATTCTTATTACATCATATCCATGGTGGTTTAAAGAATAAATATATAACGAAAGAAGATCCTACAGATCTTTGGCAGTCATCCAAAGACAGGTTTGATCACCAAAAATACGTGATCTTACCAAAAGCAAAACGTGAGTGGCTAAACCTGCGATTCTAAGATTATAAAAGTGTTAGCGAATATAATTCTGCACTATTTGGGATCACCTCCAGAATAATATTATGTGGAGAAAAGATCAATGACTATGACATGATCAAGAAAACTCTCCAGACATTTCATCCTGGAAATATAATTCTGCAACAGCAGTACAAGGCAAATGGATACCAAAAGTATTCAGACTTAATGCATGTTCTCCTCGTGGCAGAGCAGTATAATGAACTGGTAATGTTAAACCATCGATCTCGTCCAATTGGGTATGCACCATTTCCAGAAGCAAATGTTACATCCACAAATTATAATAATTATAATGGACGTGGACGTGGTCAGAATAATCACCATTGTCGTGGAAGAGGAGGATATGGTCGTGGAACAGAAGGTCTCGCCCTAATAATTATGAAAGAAATAATCAAAAATCAAAAAGGAAGGAAGTTGATAATAAGCAACACGAAAATTGTTGCTATAGATGTGATATGAAAGGACATTGGTCATGCACCTGTCGTACGCCGAAACATTTTTTCCATCTTTATCAAGAGGTGCAAAATAAAAAGGAAAAACAAAAGAAAACCAACTTCCTATATGGTGAAACTGTACCCTTTTTTAATAATGAAGCCGAACTTTCTTTTGACAACGAAGCCGGACCTTTTTTTGACAATGAAGTCGAACCTTCTTTAGAAAATGAAGCTGAACTTTCTCTTGATGGTATATATACTGATAACTATCTCGATGTAACTTATCTCGCTGTTGATTACGTAGATATCAACGAAAATCAAAATAATTAAAATCTTCCTAAAGAAGAAAGTGTGACATGATGTAAAATTAGTTATGCTTGCATAAGAAAATAATAAGTTGCTACTATCTTGTATTTATTTGTAAAGTAGTTTCTATAAGATAATTTTTGTAAAATAGTTTCTATTGTAATATAAAGTTTGATATTAACGCATCTTTTTATGAATATTTTCAAACTAGAAAATGTTGAAATTCGGAAATAAGGATGGAGATATATGTCTGGCAGATAGTGCTACAACGCACACAATACTCAAAGATAAAAGTTATTTTTCCTCTCTTAAAATAAATAATTCCACCGGATGCATGAATACTATATCAGGTGATGCAAAAATTATAGGCTCCGGAAGAGCTTGTTTATCAATGCCAAGGGGAACAAAATTTAAGATAGATAATACACTATATTCCCCCGAACCCTATAGAAATTTGTTGAATTTCAAAGATATCTGCAGAAATAGATATCACATATAAACAATGAATAAAAGTGTTGAATACCTTTGCATTACATCAGTCAATTAGAAAAGGAAATATATATTGGAACAGCTGCCAACTTTATCTTCTGGAATATATTTCACAAAAATAAGAATGATTGAATCATGTTACAGGAAACCTGAAGTTTACATGTATATTCAAAATCTGGCATGAACATCTAGGACACTCTGGTTCAGTCATGATGTGAAAAATTGTGGAAAACATAAATAATCATTCGCTGAAAAATGAGAAGATTTTTCAATCAAAGGAATTTTTGTGTAATTTTTATTCTCTTGGAAAACTAATAACTCGGCCATCACCAGCCAAAGTTAGAAATGAATCTCCGGTATTCTTAGAAAGAATACATGGTGACATATATGGGCCTATCCACCCACAATGTGGGCCATTCAGATATTTTATGGTGTTAATTGATGCATCTATTAAATGGTCACATGTGTATTTGTTGAGCACATGAAATATGCCTTTCGCAAAATTCATTGCCCAAATAATTATGTTGAGAGCACAATTCCCTGATTATACAATAAAGAAAGTAAGACTTGATAACGCTGGTGAATTTACTTCACAAGCCTTCAACGACAATTGTATGTCACTTGGAATAAATGTTGAACATCCAGTCTTGTATGTCTACACACAAAATGACATGGTTGAGTCTTTAATCAAACGGTTACAGATTATTGCTAGACCGTTAATAATGAGAACAAGACTCCTAATTCCAATATGGGGTCATGCAATTTCGCATGCTGCTGCACTAATTCAAATAAGACCGAGTGCATATCATAAGTACTTTCCATTAGAATTAACATCTGGTCATAAGCCATATATATCTCATCTTTTTGTTTTTGGATGTGCAGTTTATGTCCCTATAGCACCACCACAAAGAACAAAAATGGGACCACAAAAGAGATTAGGAATATATATAGGGTATACATCACAAAGTATAATTTGGTATCTAGAACCAAAAATTGGTGATATGTTTACGGCATGATTTGCTGATTGACATTTTAAAGAAGATGAATTTCCAGAGTTAGAGGGAGAAACTAAAAACATTTCAAAAGATATTACATGGTGCACAGCATCATTATTGCACCTTGGTCCTCCTACAAATCAACGTGAACTGGAAGTTCAGAAGATTGTGCATTTACAAAATATGGAAAATCAGATACTAGATGCGTTCGTCGATACAAGAAAAGTAACTAAATCATATATACCCACTATAAATGTTCCACCAAGAGTTATTATTCTAGAAGAACAAAATGATGGAAATATAGCAAATGAACCTAAGGTTCAGTTGAAAAGGGGGTGACCAATGGGATCAAAAGATAAGAGTCCCGAAAGAAAAAGAATTTGTAAGAGATAAATAAATATGGTCGAGAAGAACCAAATCATACAGAGAAAAGTCATGAAGGTGAAAATAAAGAAAACCATGAGATTTCCATCAACTATGCCCAAAACAGAAATATTTGGGTTAGAAACAAAATATAATATGATGATGAAATTTTCTGATTTTCTGTATAAAAAAAATTGATAATGAAAATGATGATCCAGATCCAAAATCCATACTAGAATACCCAAAAATACTTGATTAGGAGAAATGGAAAATAGCCTTGATAGTTGAATTGAACACCCTTAATAAAAGAAAGGTTTTTGGACCTATTGTCATAACGTCTGAACACATCAAATCTGTTGGGTATAAATGGGTTTTTGTTTGTAAAAGAAATAAGAAAAATGAGGTAACAAGGTATAAGGCTCGACTTGTTGCCCAAGGTTTTTCTCAGAGATCGGGAATTGATTATGAGGAAACATATTTCCCGGTAATGGATGCAATTACCTTTAGATTTTTGATGACCCTAGCGACATCTAAAAATCTAGAAATGCATCTAATGGATGTTGTGACAGCTTATCTATATGGATCACTTGATAATGAAATATATATATATATATATATATATGAAAATCCCGGAAGGATTAAAGATTCATGAAGCATTGAGTTCAAAATCAAAAGAAATAAGTTCAGTCAAATTACAACGATCACTTTAAGGATTAAAACAATATAGACGCATATGGTATAATCGCTTAAGCGAATATTTGTTGAGTAAAGGATATACCAACGATGTGATATGCCTTTGCGTATTTATTAGGAAATCTATATCTGGGTTTGTGATCATTGATGTATATGTTGATGACTTGAACATAATTGAAACTCAAAAAGAAAATTGATGAGACAAGAACTCATATGAAGAAAGAGTTTGAAATGAAAGATCTTGGAAAGACAAATTTCTGCCTTGGACTCCAGATTGAGCATCTTCGGAATGAAATTTTTGTACATCAATCAAATTATACAAAAAGGATCTTAAAACGCTTTTACATGGATAAAACGACTTTTTGAGTACTTCAATGGTCAATAGATCACTTAATACCAATAAGGATCCATTCCGACCTTGTGAAGATAACAAAGAGGTATTGGGTCCTTAAGTACTTTATATGAGTGCTATTGGTGGACTCATGTATCTTGCAAATTGTACTAGACCAAATATAGCATTCGTTACTAATCTATTTGCAAGATACAACTCGTCACCTACGCGCAAACACTGGAATGAAATAAAATATATATTTTGTTATCTCCAGGGAACAACTGACATGGGATTATTTTATAATAGAAATTCTAGTTTCGATTAAGTTGGTTTTGTAAATGCTGGGTATTTATCAGACCTACATAAAGCCCGATCGCAAAATGGATATGTATTCACAATTGGAGGCACTATGATTTTTTGACGTTCCCAAAAGCAGACCCTAGTCGCTACCTCTTCAAATGATGCGGAAACAATTGCACTTCATGAAGCATGTAGAGAATGTGTATGGCTCAGATCCATAACTTAGTACATACAAGAAGCAAGCGTAATAGTAGATAGTCAATACGTTCGTTCAACAGACAATGCAGCTGATCTGTTCACGAAAACACTTCCTACGACAACATTAAGAAAACATATTTACAGCATCGGAATGCGTCAATTACGAAACTTATGATATCCATTATTTCAGAGAGAGATTACGTCATTGTACTCTTTTTCTCTCGTCATGGTTTTTATCCTAATGGGTTTTTCCATAATAAGATTTTTAATAAGGCAGTACGTAATTCATAATTATAGGTAATTAAGGTGAGTGTTATAGACCAATAGGTATAATAATTATCTATGTAAAAATATCTATAATATTTTACTTCTACATCTTACCTCTTTACCAACATAATATAATATATATACTCATTCATACATATTATATAATATATTTTATTTTATACAAGAGATAAGATAATAAAATAATAGTTATCATCACATTCTATCCCTCTCATATACGTTCATCTTCTCTCAAATAGTTATCATATCACAATAATTTAGTATTTAATTATATAACATATCAAATCTTCTTAACATTTTTACCAAAAAAAAAACAATGAAGGAGAACCATAGTTTTTACGGATTCTGTGAGACCTTACAAACCCATTTGAAAACTACAAACCAAGGCCTACTTATGTGAATAGTGAAGGCCCACTCGGCCCAACGAATCGACTTTATATGGATGGATCCAAATAATTCGTGTGGGCTGTATGGGTTGTTTGTTTTGTCAAGTGAGACTTATATTTCCTTGATACTGAAGGTTGGTGGTTATACAATGTTAAAATTACTAGCTAGTCTGAATATAATATATGATTTAGAAGAGAACAAAAAACATAATGAAGAAAACAGAATCTAAATAAAGATTGATCATGCTCACTATTACTCATACTAAAATTTCTAACTTCGAAAGAAGTGCGGACAAGCTACAAAAAAATTTAAATATACTTTTCATATATTCAATTTATGACAGTTATACAGTTTTTCATTAATATAGTAACAAATGCACATACTGCTTTAATGGTTATGATTAATTTTTGGTGTCGAATCTGATAGTTGACAAAAAGAAAAAAGACAAAAACGCGATATTGCCAAAATTGTCAAGTCTGTGAATTTTTACATTTTTGCTTCATAATAATAAAAAATGTATGCCACTTTTTTGCTTCTTATATTGTCCAAGTATTGGCATACTTTAAAAAGGTCCAAACAGAAATGGTAGGCTCAAGTACAACATACGCCTCTTATTAGATTTTATTTAATGATCCCGACTCTTAAAATTGTATGGTTGTGTAGAATCTATAGCCAATACAATTTATAAAACAGTATTATATATACATGTGTATGTGTATATCGGAAATCAACCTCATATAAATTTGTGATGAGAACAAGAGCGAGTCATTTTCAATCAATTAAAAAGTACAAATATTTTTGAGTTGATAGTAGTCTTGGGTACGAAAACCAACTTAACTCAACTGAAAATAGATACTCGGTTCGGTTTCAATTTATAATATAACTGAATAGTTTTAATATATTGGTATTTTGGATTTTTTGTCCGGTATAGTTTTGAACCTAAAACTATAAAATATCAAACAGGAATTAAAATTAACTTTTACTATAATAAATAATATTAGTATGTTTAATGTCATATTTTCGGTTATAAGTACTCATTCAGATTCAACCAATTGATTATAATATTTTTTCGGATTTTGGTTACTTTTGTTACAAGTAACTATTCAGCTATGAACCAACCAGAAACCAAAATTATTTTGGATCTTATTTTGTTTATATTTCAAGTTTTCATTCAAATCAAAATCAAAGAGAACTGAATTGAATCTAATCAAAGTTTAATTAATATCTATATGATTACTACGTTTTAAAATCTAACCAAATTTTAGTTCGTACCTTAACACACAAGGTAGGATAACGGGAATACAATTTCATCCTACAGGACCTACAATTAGCCACCTGCTTTATGCAGACGATAGCTTATTTATCTGCAAAGCTAATACCACTGAAGCAGGAAATCTTAAAATTTTTCTACAAGAATATGCAGAAGTTTCGGGACAGATGGTTAACTTTGGGAAATCGGCTATTACGTTTGGTAAAATAAAGGAGAACACCAAAACAGAAATCAAGAACCTACTTCGAATCACTTCGGCTAATGGTATGGAAAGATACTTAGGACTCCCTGACTCATTCTCAAAAACAAGATCGCAATCTCTATGTTTCATATCAGAGAACCTTGAAAGGAAAACCACTTCTTGGTGTGCGAGATCCCTTACAACGGGTGGAAAAGAAATTATGCTAAAATCCGTGGCTCTGGCACTTTCAATATATGTGATGTCATGCTTCCTCTTGAACAAAATGCAATGTAAGAAGCTTACAAAAACAGTTAGAGAATTTTGGTGGAATAAAGAGGAAGATAGGAACAAGATACCATGGGTGGCATGGAGACAAGTTCAAAAACCCAAACCACAAGGAGGGTTAGGAGTCAGAGATTTTGGTGACTTTAACATTGCATTGCTGGCCAAACAAGCGTGGAGAATACTTAGCAAACGAACTTTACTACTCGCTCGAACATACAAATCCATATACTTCCCACAGCAATAACTTTCTTGATTGCCCTCTAGGATATAGACCGTCATATGGCTGGAGAGGTATACTAAAAGGTAGAGAACTCCTAGCAAAAGGTCTAATCAAACAAATAGATGACGGAAGAGACACATATGTATGGTTCACAAGATGGATAATGGATGGCACACCAAGAGCACCAATCAACAGAGAAGCAAGATTCAATGTGGACCTCAGAGTTTGCAATTTGATGAATGCTAATGGATGGGACATGGACACATTGGTAGAGACGATTCACCCAATGGATATACCTCGCATAACCATGTCCTCCCCTAACTTGAGTAAGGAAGATGATTGGCTATGGAGTTTAATGCGACAGGTGAGTATACAGTTAAGAGTGGATACTGGCTAATAAGCAATTTACAGAACAATGGGGAACTACAAAGGTTAAATTAGATGGATCACAGAACAGTTTTAAAAGCTAAGATTTGGAAACTTAAAGCTCCAGCAAAAATTAAGATATTTATGTGGAATGCACTATTAGGAGCCTTGGCGGTTAAGGATCAATTACACCATCGAAAGATAGTTACTTCACCAACATGTAACATCTGCCACAATGAGCCTGAAACTATTAACCACATGTTGTTTTTATGTCACCCAGCTAGATAGCTATGGAGGTTATCTAACATCCCGGAACCGCCAAGGGGATTCAATAGAAGCACAGTAGAAGGCAATTTTATTCATCTGCTGAGGGTGACTAAGAACACTAATATTCCAAAAGATATAAGCTTAAACTTCCCATGGGTATTATGGTGCATATGGAAAACAAGGAACATGATTGTTTTTGAAAATATTCAGCCAAATCTGATGAGTAAGATGCAGGATACTTTAATGGAAGCAAGACAATGGCTCTGGATACAAGAAGAACAAAAAGCTTCAGGAAGGCTGTCTACACACTTAGGATCTGAAAAGACTAGACTAGAAAACAGTGTAAGCAAGTACTATGCATGGGGAGATATTAAGTTCAACACTAAATCCAATTTACATGGGGGAGGCTTTATTATTCAGGTAGAGAGAATAAGAAAGTGTGGCACGCTAGACATACTATCTTTAGCTGGGGATCCCGAATGCAAGTCAGACTACAAGGACTCTTATTGATAGCGCAAAGTATCATAGACGCACTTATACCCGACAAGTATTCTGATTGACAATAAAAAGCTATTTGAGATAATCACACACCAAGATAGATGGTCGAGGTTTCAACACCAACTACAACAGCTAAAGAACATCATAGAGCAAGGGGTTGGAGTTGAATTTTACCACATCCCTTCACAAAGAAACTCTTGGCAGTTCCTCATTGCCAGAAGCGTAATAAAGGATAACCTCTTTCAAGATTATGTTGGGACTACCATTCCAGATTGGTTACACTGCTATAATGCTCCTCTCTTCTACTTAACCTCGATATAACGCTGAAGGACCTGCTCATACTCTACCTAAACATCTTCCTGCCGGACTCAAAGGTCTATGCCACAAGCCCAACCTTAGAAACAGACTCCCACTCTCATGGAAATAGCAATTATCAGAGTTCTAGTTCCTACGATGAAGCTGAAATATCACCGAAGGTCCAATAAAGATCACTAATCAGAGAAAAGTGCAGTTCTAAATACCAAATACCAGATTTGCTGGAGTAGTCGACATTACTTTAGTACGGATGGCACTAGCTTATTCTAAGATTGAATCTTTTGTTGTAATTATGATCGTTGTGTATATTTAAACTAAAATCTTACTTTGGATTAATCACTAACGAAAGACTGTTTTCGTTGGCTAAACGTTTTATTAATATGATATTTTCGTTGAAAAAAAACAAATAAATCATAATCTGACCGAATAACTGAATGTCTGAAATTAGTTGGTAGTATAATAGGAATAACAAACATCACATATATTCCCCACCAGAAGAAACATCACATATATATACATGAAAATATTGTATATACAATTAATAAAAATATAGAGTAATAATTAAGAAAGTTGGATGGGGAAATGGATGGAGGAAGTGGTAAAGGTAGTGTACACGTGGGAAGTGTTTGTATCATAAAATAGATGCAGAGTTTCAAATCTAACAATTGAAACCATTATTACGTGGGCTTCTTAGTGCCATTAAGAGCCCAACCAATGTCATTTATAAACCACCACTCTGTGTGGTTGATTTATTTAAGAAGTATGTAGATGCGTAATCTATCTTTCACATTTCAACACTTTTGATTTCTTTTGGGATTCTCTTTTCGTAAAGGGATTATTATTGGCTTTTGGCATTTTTTGCATGTTTTTCCGATGAGACGTTACGACCCAGCATCATATATATATATATATATATCATTTGTTTGATTTTTTTATTTATGTTCTGTTAAATCTAGCTATATAGAAGATTTTATAGATTTATAAGAATATGATAATTTTTTATATAAGTCAAAACTTTGATTATTCATATTTCTTGATCTCTTTCTTCTATGTTGTGAATAATATTTTTGGAAGTCTTAATAATTTATTTTGGAAGTATTACGATGTTGACAAGAAAAGCCAAATGATAATCACAAATTCACAATGAGTTTGTTGCAAATATCTGTCGGAACTAAAAATGGTGCTAATTTAATGTAGATGTAAGTTAGATTTAATTTGTCACTGATTACAACGAACTTAATTCACACGATAATTACCATGGGTTCAGATAATTAATCTCAGTTTCCTCATTAACAAAATTATTATTACCTTATTATATAGTACACCAAATTCTAAAGTGATATCTGAGACACTTATAATTGAACAACTTGGACATGCGAGTGGTTGACCATCCTATAACAGGGTCTGCGCTACGAACCTTCTTACAATACTTCATTTTATATTATTCAATAGTATCTAATGAACAAAGTTCTAAAAAGAAAAGAGAGAGTCAAAAGTTTCTTCCATATCTGACCAACCAAGCTTGACCGACTCTAGATTCAATGGGTCCAACCTCCAAACTCATTAATATTTGCTTAATTCAATACCAATCCCACTTCAACTAAAAATCTCAATATTCACAGAATTGATCTTTGATTTTACGTCCGTATTCAAACACTCACATTCACAAAATTCTTTTATAAATTTGGTGTTGTATCTTTCAAATATACTTCAACGGATATATGAATATCTATTTGGATGAAAATCATAAGAAACCGAAAGCTTGAGAAGAAGCTCAGCATTTGTTTTTATCAGTCAACAACATATAATATGATGGGTTTTAGCGTTTTTAAATATATACCTTACGGTGAAAACAATGTACGAGAAGAGGTAAATAAATCGTGATTTCTTTCCATAAAAACGACAAATATTATCATAGAAAATATTTGGCATGTTCATGGGTTGAACTATATTGCATGAAAATATAAATGGGTACGTGGAAACGAAACATATAAAACACAGAAACAAATTTTAAAATGTTTTAGAAAACAAGTACGTTTTAGAAACATATATATATTGTATATATATATATATATATATTTTGACATTGTATATATACAATTATAATATAATAAATGTTTTACATAAAATACAAATTCATTAGTAACCGATGTAACAAAAAAAACCATAAATTCATACATCAAAGATTTAGAATCCTAATTTTACTCTAATTTTCATCATTCTCGTTTTTGCTCTCATTTCCATCAACTCAAAGATTTCACTAACTCTGGTTCGTCTATACTCATTGATAAAATGATCAATAAAGAAAAATATTTTTTTATTTTAGTTAATTACATAATTAATTTTTGAAATTAATAAAATATAAAACATATTTTATGATTTAGGAGTTAAAATCCGAATTTTTAACTTTTGATCATGAATATGTAAAAAAAATATAGTTTAATACTTCTTATTCAACCGTTATGTTTCTTGAAAATATAGTATTTCTCTATTGACAACCGTTATGTCAAAGAAAAAAAAAATAGATTACTGTATAATCTGTTGTATTAGCCTATAGATAATAATAGTCGTGTAAATGATCAAAAATAATAAAATTATGGGTAAGAGAAGAATAAAACAAGGAGACATAACGTAATCAAGCATGGTTAAAATTAGACGCGTTAGGTCGGTTTGACCGGTCTGGTTTGGTGAGCGCTGGTAATAATTTCACCATCCCAATCAATCACAAAAATTAAAATAAATAAATAAAAAGTCTCATATTTATAAATGTTACTCTCTTCTTCCATTTTTATTTTCTTTCTCAATAAGAGTCTCTCTCTCACCTACACCACACCTAACCAAACACCCTTCGATTTAGAGCTATCGAGAGAGAGAGAGAGAGATCTCTTCTTCCTTCTTTCTTCTTCTTCATTTACACATACGTAACGCCATGTCCTCTTCTTCTTCTTCTAACTCCGTGATAGACCTCATGTCTGCAATCATCAAAGGTGAACCTTTGGTTGTCTCTGACCCTGCTAATGCCTCCGCTTATGAGTCGGTGGCTGCTGAATTATCCTCTATGCTCATCGAGAATCGTCAATTCGCTATGATTGTTACTACTTCCATTGCTGTTCTCATTGGTTGTATCGTTATGCTTCTTTGGAGAAGATCCGGTTCTGGAAATTCGAAACGCGTCGAACCTCTTAAGCCTTTGGTGATCAAGCCTCGTGAAGAGGAGATTGATGATGGTAGGAAAAAGGTTACGATATTCTTTGGAACACAGACTGGAACTGCTGAAGGTTTTGCTAAGGTAAGGATTTTTCGTTTGGTTTAGCCGTTATGATTTCGAATATTGAAAATGATGAAGTTAATTGAATCGTTTTTTGGGTAATGTGTACAGGCTTTAGGAGATGAAGCTAAAGTAAGATACGAGAAGACCAGATTCAAAATCGTTGATTTGGTATATTCTCCATCAAACTTTAATTTTTTATTAAAAGGTTTACGCTTTATAATTGCTGCAAAATCTGATTTTGATTAATTTGTTAAACAGGACGATTACGCTGCTGATGATGAAGAGTATGAGGAGAAATTGAAGAAAGAGGATGTGGCTTTATTCTTCTTAGCCACGTTAGTTTTATGGCTGATGATATTGTATTTGGCAATTACTCTTTTATCTTTGCTTTGTGATTTGTAGCTGATCTGGTTTTTTAACAATTTGGATGTTAGATACGGAGATGGTGAACCTACAGACAATGCAGCGAGATTCTACAAATGGTTCACTGAGGTGAATTGCTTGGCTTAAATTTTGTGATTGTAACGTGTGTTTTTATTTTCTTGATTCTCAAGTTGTAACATGTGTTTACAGGGGGATGACAGAGGAGAATGGCTTAAGAACTTGAAGTATGGAGTGTTTGGATTAGGAAACAGACAATATGAACATTTTAATAAGGTTTAATGATGATAACTTTTTTTTCATTTATTTTAAACGATTTTTCTAATGTGACTATTCCGGTTACTTTTTAATACTTTGGATCGAGCTAATATTCGAATTTGTGTTGTAATTTGGGTTGCAGGTTGCCAAAGTTGTAGATGACATCCTTGTCGAACAAGGTTTGTTTGTTTCTTTATATTATCATTCATCTTTGTTCTTTACTCTTGTTCTGAGGTTTTGTATATTAGTCTGTATTATTTTCTAACTTCATGAGTGCTTATGTTCAGGTGCACAGCGGCTTATTCCTGTTGGTCTTGGAGATGATGACCAGTGTATTGAAGATGACTTCACCGCTTGGTATTCTACTTTTTTCTCTTCTTCTCTTGGCTTCTTATGTGCATTGCTGCGTTGGACTTTTGTTTTTTTGTTTTTCTTTTGGGAGGCTAAATTTGCTACCTTTTGCAGGCGAGAAGCATTGTGGCCTGAGCTTGATGGATTATTGAGGGAAGACGGTGATGCTGTTGCCACACCATACACTGCGGCTGTGTTAGAATACAGAGTTTCTATTCTGGATTCTGACGAATTGAATGAGAAGAACTTAGCCAATGGGAATGGTCACACAGTCTTTGATGCTCAACATCCTTACAAGTACGCAAGCAGCCCTCTTCTTTTCTTTTTCCCTTATAAGCTTGCCTTGTTAGGTTACCTAACCTTTCTTTGTATTTTTGGAATCTAAAGGGCAAATGTCGCTGTTAAAAGAGAGCTTCATACTCCGGAGTCTGATCGTTCTTGCACCCATTTGGAGTTTGACATTGCCGGAAGTCGACTTACGTAAGTTTTACTGCTATTGAAAAATGTCTATAGAATCTACTGTTTCTTGAAATTATACATGAACGTGTGTTTTATATCTTGTCTTTCAGGTATGAAACTGGAGATCATGTCGGTGTACTTTGTGATAACTTAAGTGAGACTGTAGAAGAAGCGCTTAGGTTGTTCGATATGTCACCTGATACTTATTTCTCACTTCACGCTGACAAAGAAGACGGCACACCAATCAGTAGCTCGCTTCCTCCTCCATTCCCACCTTGCAACTTGAGAACAGCACTTACAAGATATGCATGTCTACTGAGTTCTCCTAAAAAGGTTGGTAGAATTCATTTACAATTGGACTGGTTGTAAGTTCGTTTGCCTTCATTGAGATTTGACCTCAATTATTTTCTTGCAGTCCGCTTTAGTTGCACTGGCTGCTCATGCATCTGATCCTACCGAAGCAGAGCGATTAAAACACCTTGCTTCACCTGCTGGAAAGGTTAAAAAACTTTTTATGATTTCCGATCTTCTTCCTTTTTTGTAGTATGTTATCTGACAATGTGTATTTTGTGTCCTTCCAACAATAGGATGAGTACTCAAAGTGGGTAGTAGAGAGTCAAAGAAGTCTACTTGAGGTGATGGCAGAGTTTCCTTCAGCCAAACCGCCTCTTGGTGTCTTCTTCGCTGCAGTTGCTCCAAGGTTGCAGCCAAGGTTCTATTCAATATCGTCATCTCCCAAGTGAGTACTTTTCAGTTTCATGGTCTTTTTAATCTAAGTTGTTTGCTTGGGACTTATCTTTGTTTTTAGTGTATTAAACATTGTCCCGTTTACTTGTATAGGATTGCTGAAACCAGAATTCATGTCACGTGTGCACTGGTTCATGAGAAGATGCCAACCGGCAGGATCCATAAGGGAGTCTGTTCGACTTGGATGAAGGTAAAAAGAACCCCTAAATCTGTCAGCTTCCTGCAAGCATTTTGCTGTTTGTATAATTTCTTATTAAAACATGCAAGCTCTATGATTAAATCTGGATGTCTTTTTTCTCTTTGACGTAATCACAGAATGCTGTGCCTTATGAGAAGATTGAGAACTGTTCCTCGGCGCCAATATTTGTCAGGCAATCCAACTTTAAACTTCCTGCTGACTCTAAGGTTCCAATCATCATGATCGGTCCAGGAACTGGATTAGCTCCATTCAGAGGTTTCCTTCAGGAAAGACTTGCCATGGTAGAATCTGGTGTCGAGCTTGGACCCTCAGTTTTGTTCTTTGGATGCAGAAACCGTAGAATGGTATTAAAGCCGTTTCTCAGAATTTATCTCGCTCATCATTGGTTTGTTCAGTTTCTCATGTCCTCGTTCATTTTCAGGATTTCATCTACGAGGAAGAGATCCAGCAATTTCTTGAGCGCGGTGCACTCTCAGAACTAAGTGTCGCCTTCTCTCGTGAAGGACCCACCAAAGAGTACGTACAACACAAGATGATGGACAAGGTATGAGCTTATAATAACCCAAAACTCAGATCTTCATATAGATCTACCTCCAGAATCATAAGCTCACAATGTTTTTGCAATTGCAGGCTTCTGATATCTGGAACATGATCTCTCAAGGAGCTTATGTATATGTTTGTGGTGACGCCAAAGGCATGGCAAGGGACGTGCACAGGTCCCTACACACAATAGCTCAAGAACAGGTATGTGTTAGACCCAAACGCATTGTTATGATATGAATCTTACAGTATCATTGTCCTAATCCTAAACCAACTCTAATGGGTTTTACTTTACCTCTTGCTTGTTTTCAGGGATCAATGGATTCAACCAAAGCAGAAGGCTTTGTGAAGAATCTGCAAATGAGTGGAAGATATCTAAGAGATGTATGGTAACGAAACTGTTGAAGCCCCGACACTCATTGTGTACTAATATTTATATATACAACACCAAAAATGATGCCACATCATGATAGATCATCAAGTTTGTGATCGCAAGAAGTTTTTTTTTTCTTTTTTAGTTTCTTTTTCATATATTTTGACAACTCTATTTTTTCAACTCTTGTTCTATGGCCACCCACCAAGAGTAAGATTACAAAATGCATAAGATGTGAATGGGGTATTTGTGAACTATTATGTTATATACGAAAGTCAGTATCTTTGATATGAATCATTTTGTGTAGTTGCAAGACTTTGAATGAAAAGTCCCCATTTTTGGGACTTATACTATTCCATATCTTATAGACTTGCATGCCTTGATGGTTATTTAACTACTAAATATTTTCTCCATAACTGAAAGACCAACAACATTTTCGTAATTCAAACTCTTGAAGTATCTTCATGAAATCAGAGATTTAATCACTTGGTCAAATCTACTTTCCTAGTATAAAACTTAGAGTATATGCAATGGTGAGAAACTCATTGGAGTTCTCACTAATATAATAATATTATTTTTGACAAAATTTAGTTTGACAACCCCACACTACTTTTTGATTTCTATTGGTGATAAATTCATCAAATCTCTTATAAATATAATATTAATAAATATATACTAATTTTTATTTATAATATTATGTTAAATATTTTAAAATATTAATAAAGTTTTATATAATTTTAGGTTTTAAATACCTTTTAGGTATTTTATATTGAATTAGAGAAATTTTATTTAATTTTATTATTTTTAATGCAATTATATAATTTATAATAATAGTATTTAAAACAACAAGAATCATACTAATACAATATCTTTTACAACTCAAAATAAAATTGCAATGCATAGACCTCATATAAATATATATAATTTATAATAATAATTTAAGATTAAGTATAATGGATCTTGTTAGGAAGATAATTTTATATTATAATTTATAAAAAAATAAAAAAAAATTAAAAGATATTTTAATAATTTTAATCATGAGAAACTTGGTGAGAACCCCCAATATTCATGGTCTTAAGTCGCGTTTTATATTAATTTTTTTTTGATAGAAAAAAAAAACAGCGTTTGTATCATATATGAAACAGAAATAACATGCTATAACTCAAAAACATAGTCACGTAATCTGCTAATTTAAGTTTTAGCTTGTTTCTTAAAAACTATATATATATATATATATGCTAATATGCTAAGAAAAAAAGGTTAAAGATTTTGTTTACGATATTAAAGGTTTATTCTTTTCTTGTGTTAAAACATTCCATTGTAAATAATAAACTCAAAAATTATATGATGGTACAAAAAAAAGGTGAAATGTTCGATCGTGGTGCTTTGGATGTAAAGAGTCAATATAAATGATAGGAAAAAATGATGGGTAAGATGAAAAAGGACAAGAAAAAAAGACAATTGTGGAAACCTTCTGGTAGAATCGGAAGTGCTTTTTGGTGGTTGAGAATATTATTAAATTGTAAGCAAAAAAAATGAAAAGAGTTTGGTGGATACGTAGGTACGAATAATAAAACACGTGATGTGAGAGTAACATTGACGCGTGCCAAAAATAAGTAGGTGCACTATATTTAACTTTCCAACTATAACACCACCATGTTTCTTTCCTCTTTCAACTACCTCTTTTTTGTCTCTGTTTTTTCTCCACCTCACATATTTTTAATCTTTTCTTTTTTCTTAATATTAATTTACATCCTGGACAAAAAATTTAAACCTTTATGCTCCTCTCCGGTTTGGTCTGTTTCCGGTTATCCACATTTTTTTTTTGGTTTGAACTATAGTATTCTCTTTGGTTTCGATCTATTACTGCCTTTTTTGAGTGTAGTATGGTGGACTTTTGCTCCTTGTCTGTTTGTTCGAGATCTGATCTGATCTCTCTTTGGTTTTTGTTAGAAGTATCAATATGGCATGTATATTCGTCTTTGCTATTTTTAGAAGATTTGTACGATTTTATTTTTCCTAGATCAAAAACTTAGATTCTTATTAATGAGTTTTTATTTGCTAATAAAAAACTTAGATTGCATATATTCAAGTTTTTTTTGTGGTAATTTTCTAAAAACTTTTTCTAGTGATGTTGTAATTTGGTTTCTTTCTTTCTAGGATATATATATATATATATAGATATGGACTCATGCGATTCACGAGTTTTTAAAAATTATATTTAACATATTTATAATATTATGAATAATTAGTATAGTAAAATATTTTAAACCATATAATCCTATAATAAAATCTATACCTCGTTTGGCCGACTTTTGTGTCAAACATCTTCTAGATATTTTCGGGTCTATAATGTGATTATTTTGAGTTGTTTCAATATTTTCTAACTTTGTAATTTTTATTGGAATCTTGCATACTAAAATAACAAATTTCAGTAAAATTACAAATTTTGATAAATTTTCTTTTATATAGTGCATTTCCAAACTTTTCCATAAGAAAATGATGCATAAAGCCTTGAATAGTATTCTCATGTTGTAGAAATATTTAATTTTTAGTTGGATAAGAAAACTGTTATCGAATAAGGAAAAAACATATTAAAATTCACTTTTTTATCAAGTTTTAGAAAATTTATTCATATAAGCTCTTTGTTTTCATTTAAAATTCTTGCTTCCCACTTCCTTAAAAGTCGTACCACCGTACGACGATACAAACTTTTTTGCTGATTAATGTAAATAACTTGTGTCGTTTTAAATTTTTGTGTTTATTATTATTTAACCTATAAAAATTAAGTAATTGAGATGATGAGATTTTCATTCATAAAACATATATATAT
>OVBA01003013.1:0-30569 GCA_900406435.1 Lepidium aucheri | reverse complement strand
AATTTATAAAACATGGTAAGTGTCTTAAGCAATTTTCAGAAATAAGAAATAAATTAGAGGAATTACTAAAAATGTCTCTTTTGGAATACCTTTTTCCAAAACATACTTCTAATGACCATTTTTCTCTGCCAATTTTCAAAGAAAATGGTAGGTTTAGAAAAGGGTACATGTCAATAGGGGTATTTTTGAAAATCCCCCAAATAGATTAATATGGTCATTTAATCCGACAATTTATATTTAATGTTGATACAAAAACCAAAAAAAAAAAATTTAATACAAAGATAAATAACTAATTTTAAAATTTATATTAATTATTTGATCCATTTGTAATATATAAAAATATAGGATTAAAAAACTGTCTTTAAGATACTTATATTGTTTTACTTGTTTATATATATATATATATATATACATTTCAATCAAGTTCTTTAATTATGATTAATAATATTAAATACTTTTTGGGTTAAACATATGTTGGAGATAGATCCGGGATCCTAGTTCGGTCCACAGAAAACAATGGGTCAAATGCTAAGTAATATACTCGTTGAAAATATTGAAGTCTCAACTCGGATATCCTCATCAACTCGGTAAAGTCTCTTCTCAGAAAGTTGTCTCAAATTTGAAGAGAAGTCGGATGTCACATTAACAAAGCAAAGAAATAAAAAATTTCCTATTCCGACATGGAAATTTCCAAAAATCTAGCGTGAATCTTCTAGATACGATCTTATTAAGAGAATTGTAAAACTTCATTTATTCAATCTACTTTGTAGCCACCTCTATAATCTATAAATAGGGGACCAGATCCTTCAAAAGAAGGATCGGCTTTTTGGACACACATTAAGCTAATAAAGAACTCTCAATTCGGTAATCATCTCTTCTCGGCTAGGGTTTAACTTCTTTGTCTCTAATTCATCTCACAAGAGTCCTTGCCCAATCTTTCCCACTTTTAATCAGGAACCTCGGATTCTAGACCCACTGTGCTAGATCCGGTTCTAACAGTTGGCGCTGTCTATGGGGAGACATTGAAGGACATCTTCACAAAAGCAAAAGAAAGTTACTCAACAGGAAAAGATGGTTGAAGACGAAATCACCATCAACTCACCAAAACAGAGGGATTCTCACCCTCAAGAGCACATTGATCCAATTGTCAGATCACCTTTGAATTCAACACCAACGCAAGAGGAGATTCGTGAAGAAACTTGCAAAGTTACTAATCTTCCTGCGCCACCTCCAGGATCACCGTCGATTGAAACTTTAGTGCACAACCTGATCACACAATATGAAGCTTCCGATCGAAGAAACACGGAGATGTTCAATAGGTTGAATCTCAGATGAACGAGAGTAGTCTCCAGACTACGCAAACTAATAGGCCAAACAAAGAAGTGTTGGCCAGTATGCAGAGGAACCTATTTGGAGGGATACCAAGTCCCCAACCGACTAGCATCTCCAGGCCAGAGCAATCGATAATACAAAACATGCTTGGACAGCATGCTCCGGGGACTTTGAACGCGGTAACCGTACTAAGGATGATGGACAGCATGAAGTCAAAATTCCATCAAGCTACCAGCTCAGCACCCGAGATAGGAAGAATCCTGGTTCAAGCTCAAAATTCACCGTTTGTGCCAAGATTGAAAAGAGTCTCGGTAAACAGAGGGTTACGACTTTGATGCCCTTCATATGATAGAAACACAGATCCAGTAGAGTTTATGAGTGCCTTCAACGTCAGAATGAACGGGACCAACTATAGCTTGGATCACGAAAATGCAGCTTTCAGCACTTTGCTGATAACTTGACCGGCGACGGTTTGGTATGGTTCACCAAATTGCCAGCTGGGTCAGTCAAGAGCTTCAACCAACTTGCCGAGTTGTTCATGAAGAAGTATGACCTATTCGTCATCCAAGAAACCTCAAAAGCAGAGTTGAGATCCTTGAAGCAAGGTTTTGACAAGCCCCTTAAGTTATACCCCGGGCACTTCAAGAGAATTCTAACAAAGGCTAAAGTTAGTGACGACATAGCCATTGAAGCTCTCCAAACTGGGATGGTAACCGATGAAGCTCTCCAATGACACCTTTTCGTAAATCAACCAAATACGATCTTAGATGCTGTCTCCAGAGCAGCAAGGCACACAGATTACGTGGGGAAAATCAAATCCTTGCTTAGAACCAACACAACTTGGGAATAAAGGAGTCAAAAGAAGGGCACTATGAGCCGAGACAAATAGAGGAAAAACAACCTCGACAACAACTTTTCAAGTCGAAGAGAGTAGCAGTCCTCATAGAAAGCCATTCAATAACACCTACAACCAAAATGAGTACTGCGCATTTCATAATAAAGCAGGTCATTCGACTTTAAAGTGCAAGCAGCTGCAAGAGTTTCTTGCCGAAAAATTCAGTAAGGGAGAATTGAAGGTCTCTGAGTTATGTTAAGCAGCTTTCAAGGCAGCAGGTACGAGTAGCAACGCCCTGGAAACAGCCAAGCGACAGAAACTAGCATGGGACACCACCGAGTTTGGTGACTCGCAAGTTATTGTCGGCATAATCATGGGTGGATTACAGTTCTACGATGATAATATCCATTCAATTGAGAAGTACAAACGGAAACTTGTTTCTTCAGTTAACATAGAACTAGCAGGGGAGAGTATGCAGATGATAGACTTATAATTAACATTCACAGCTGAGGATGGTAAAGGAGTTAGTTTTCTGCACAATGATTTGATAGTCGTTAAACTTTGAGTGTCGACTGTGATGTCTCACGAATTCTTATCGACACTGAAAGTTCTGTAGATCTGATCTTCGAGGAGACATTAGATAAGATGGCATTGCGGGATGTTCAACTCAAACCCGTGGACAGAACTTTGACCGCATTTGATGGAAGCATAATCAATGCAATCGAAACAGTGAAACTAGTAGTTTGCAGGAATCACACGATGGATCAAGTTACTCCTTGTAGATAAACCACCAATCTACAACGTGATCCTAGGAACACTCTGGATACAGGCGATGAAAGCTGTTTTGTCCAGCTATCATCAATGTGAAAAATTCCAACAAGTGAAGGAGTTTACACACTTCGAGGAGATCAAAAATGTTTAGAACTTGCTTCATCGCCGAGTTAAAGTTACAAAGTAGGTCATGCATGACCACAAAATTAGTAGGACGCAAAGCGTTACAGAAACCTCCAGCTCCCAAAAAACCAGATCAATCAACTGTAGAACTCGTCAAGATCGACTTGACAAATTCATCAAAGTGTGTGAGCATCAGGATCGACTTGAGCAAATAAATCAATGACAGGTTGATTCAACTCCTAGAGATAAACATGACAGCGTTCACATGGACAGCAAGTGACATTCCCGGAATCAATCCGACAATTACAAGTCACAAGTTGAATGTTGATCGGACATACAAGCCAATCAAGAGAAAACAAAGGAAGCTAAGGCCAGAAAGAACAAAGGCCACAATTGACGAGGTCAACAAGTTGATTGAATTCGGATCCATTGCCGAGGTTCAATATCCAGAATGGCTAGCCAATTCGATAGTCGTCCCAAAGAAGAACGAAAAGTGGTGAGTCTGTGTTGACTTTATCGACCTGAACAAGGCTTACCCAAAAGGTAGTTTCCCATTGCTAAACATCAACCAGATTGTCGAGGCAACCGCATGCAATGAAATCCTTTAATTTATAGATTCTTTCTGAGGATACAACCAGTATCCAATGCAGCTTGACGATATAGAGAAAACTTTGTTCATGACGGAACGAGAAACTTATTGCTATAAAGTCATACAATGCAGGTTGAAGAATGCAAGAGTAACTTACCATGGTTAGTGAATAAGATGTTTGTCGATCAGCTCTGACAAATGATGGAAGTATACATAGACAACATGCTCGTCAAGTCGTTAAACGCGAAAGATCATGTCGATCATTTAGCCCGTTGCTTCCAAACATTAAACGAGTACCTAATGAAGCTCAACCCAGCAAAATACACTTTTAGGATAACCTCGGAGAGTCACCCAGAGGATTATTGAAGCTAACCTGGAACACGTCACGGCAATCCAGGAACTACCTTCTGTAAAAAATAAATGGGAAGTGTAGAGGTTGACAGGTCATATAGCGGCCTTAAGCCGTTTCATATCCTGCTCAATGGTTAAATGCCTCCCATTCTACAACTTTCTGCACAGAAACAAGGATTTTAAGTGGGACGAGACTTGCGAGGAAGCTTTTTCCGAGTTGAAAGAATATCTTTTGACACCACCAATTCTTGCAAAATCCAAAAATAGAAAGCTATTGTACTTGTACATTGCAGTTTCCGCATCGACAGTAAGCGGTATGCTAGTTCGAGACAATAGAGGAACCCAACACCCAATCTTCTATATAAGCAAATCATTGGATGGAGCCGAATCTAGATACCTGACTACGGAGAAACTTGCATTAGCAGTGGTAACCTCAGCAAGGAAGTTACGACCCTACTTCCAGTCTCATACCATTGTAGTATTGACGAATCATCCACTATGAATAATACTACATAGTCCAAATCTATCCGAACGATTGACCAAGTGGGCGATTGAGCTTAACGAATAAAACATTGAGTTTAAAGGGCGAACAAATGCAAAATCTTAGGTATTATCCGACTTCCTAATCGAACTATCCCCTGATCTAGAGCCTTTGTAGTTGGACAAAGTTCCCTGAATATGGAAGATATTCGTAGATGGATTTTTATCTCAACACGGCTCAGGAGTCGATATCCGACTAGAAAGTATGACAGGAGAAGTTTTAGAGTAGTCATTCTGACTTGCTTTTCCAGCATCTAACAATGAAGCAGAGTACGAAGCATTGATTGCGGGTATGAGTTAATGGAAAACTGTATCCATGGTGCGAATGGAATACTACTTACTTGA
Source organism: Lepidium aucheri (assembly GCA_900406435.1). Taxonomy (NCBI): domain Eukaryota; kingdom Viridiplantae; phylum Streptophyta; class Magnoliopsida; order Brassicales; family Brassicaceae; genus Lepidium; species Lepidium aucheri. Next base: position 25,683 of record OVBA01003013.1, on the reverse strand, counting down.
CTGTGCTCAGCACACAGCTAAGTGTGATAAGTGCCAGCACCATGGGCATATCATCCATGCTCCTACCTAAGCGTTAGCTTCAGCAACTACACCTTATCCGTTCATGTGATGGGCAATGGACATAGTCGGACCATTACCCTTGTCTTGGAAAAAACATTTCATGGTTATCATGACGGATTACTTCTCAAAGTGGGTCAAAGCGGAAGCTTATTCTCAGATCAAAGATATAGATAAGATCAAATTTGTATGGAAGAATATCATCTGCCGACATGGGTTACCTTACGAGATTGTGAAAGACAACGAATCTCAATCCATCTCGGCAAAATTCTTCAGTTTTTGCGCCAAATGCAATATTCGAGTTAGTAAGTTAACTCCTCAAAATCCACAAGGAAACAGACAAGCAGAGGTAAAAAATAAGTAAATTCTCGATGGTGTCAAGAAAAGGCTTTCCAATAAGAAGGAAAGTTGGGCATTCGAGTTGAATGGCGTGTTATGTTTACATCGGACTACGCCTAGACGCTCAACTGGACGAACTCCATTTTCCATTTCTCACAGGATGGAAGCAATGGCCCTAACCGACATAGCTGTACCGACTTTGCGTCAAGAATGTTTTCCCAAAGACGAAACTTCCAACAATGATGTCATGGAAAACAATATTGATGACTTGGAGGAAGAACACGATAAAGCACTTCTCTGAGTACAAAACTACCAATAGCAAGCTGCAAGTACTACAATAAAAAAGTTTGTGGAAGACACTTTATGGTAGGAGATCTCGTACTTTGAAAGGTGTTTGAAAATACAGCTGAACTTAATGTGAGGAAACTCGGTGTCAACTGGGAAGAGGCATATATCATTTACAAGATCGTGAAACCGGCAGTTTACAAAATTACTATGGATGGAGCAATGATTCCTCGAAGCTAGAATTCCATCAATCTGAAGTGATACTACTATTAAGGCCGCACCAACTCGGCGAATTAGATATGTTACTTGATGCATCCTCATTTATTTAAGTTTGTACTAAGAACTACGTCTCAGCTTGATCCCTTCGGGGTAGGTAGGTAGCCTTTGGGTCCAGCTAAAACTAAATAAAAAATTTATAAGTCCCCTTCTCGGGTTCAAAAAAAATATGGGTTACACCCTAAACCTCTAAAAGACGAGATCAAATTCTCGCAAAAACAAAAGCAAGTTATCTTGTCTTTTATCCGAGTCTTAAAACTTTGCCGAGTCTAATCTCGAAAAGCATCTACAAGAACCTAGTTCTTATCTTTAAGCCGAGTCCTTAAACTTCGCCGAGTATAAGCTCAAAAAACTTTAACGAGAATCTTATTCTTACAAAAAGACAAAGCATAGCTTTGTACAAATTTACCGAGATCAAGTTCTCGCAACTTTTGTACTGAGATCAAGTTCTCGCAACTTTTGTATCGAGAACGTAATTTCTCACAAAAAGACAAAGAATAGCTTTGTATAGATTTAGTGAGATTAAATTCTCATAAACGACGAAACATAGTTTCATACAGAAAGACAAGATCTATTCTCACAAAATACAAAGCATAGTTTTGTACAAATTTATCGAGATTAAACTCTCATAAACGATGAAACATAGTTTCATTCAGATTTTACGAGATAATGATCTCAACAAAGACATAACATAGTTTTCGTACAGATAATTGGGAAATTCTTCCCAACAAAATTTTACGAAAATAATTTCCGAGGTCAAACTTCTTAGAACTTAGACTGAATCTTAAAAATCTCTACTTTAAGAAGCTGTATAGCAAAAGTTCTCTTCCTAACCAAACGGGATCAAACTCTCTAACATTGGAAGAAACATAAATGCGCGAAAACAATAAAAGATTTCGGGAACTAAAGTTTATGAAATTACGAGTCAATCGTTTGAAAAATTTTCATAATCGGATTATAGAAGTCGTAGTCGAAGTTAGATATCATACTTCAAGATATCAACATTGTTCATTATACAGGAAAATTAATTACAAAGCAAGTACCAATTACAAGAGTAAAAAAAAAGTTATTAAAGAGCCAAGCGGCGGTTACAAGAATTGAAACAATCACTAAGCTAGGAAAAACCTAGGAGCTTCTGTGAGTCTACTTTCACCAGCAGCATTAGAAGCCTGGTCCACCTCAATAATAGGGACACCAAGTCTCCGGGAAGCAGCGGTGTCAAACTCTACCTATTGAAGAATTATTTGAACTCGTTCATCTTGGCGGTATTCAAGTCGATGACCGCAGAAGGAATGTTGACACTGCAGTAGAAAGCAATTGGAGAACATTTTTTGACCCAAGGAATTGGGCATACAATAAATAGGTCTCGAGGTTCCATTCCAGATCGCTAAACCAAGCACAAATTTGGTTAAAACGATCAGACATCTGATCGTGGAGATCCTTGAAGACCTTTTTCTTCTTAACATTCAATGCCTGACAAAGCTGGGATTCAAAATTTTCCTTCATGGAGTCCAACTCGGTTTGCAACTCTTGAGCCTTGCCGCAAACCTTCTTGGCAGACTTGAAAAAAACACGCAGATCAAACTCAGCACACTTGAGCGAGTCCGACAACACCGCATTCTGTTCCACCAACTTAAAGATGTTCTCACGCTCTACCTTTAGCTTGTTTTAAAAGCGAGCGAGTTCTTCCTCAGCGGCGGTAGTCCTAGACCTTACCCCCACCACTTGAGGGGATCTTGGCTGGCTCAGACAGCGGGAGTCGAATTCCTCCGAGTACTACTCTCCGGGTTGGCAACAAACCTCTCACGCTCCAACATTATGCTATTCAAATATGCAATAAACCGCAAGCATATCAGAAAAGAAGGAGTTAGAAATAGAAACAAATAAGAAAAACTAGAGTAGTATTCAGAAAACAACACGAACCCGGAACAGCAAGTAAGCGGCCTCCTTGTACTCTTCATGGTTCTTCATCTGATCCGGGGAAGGAAGATGCTCCAGAGTAGTTCTTATCTGGCTCATTAGGTCAGCATATTCCGTTCATAACTCCAGGATCGAGTGAGGATCAGTGTGATCGTGATTAAAGCAGAAGTTGGGAACACTTCTTCTTCTTCCGCGAGAGACGCTTGAGGAACCACATCTATCAGTTCCTTTAGAAGAATTGATCCTAAGTGGATCAGTTCTCGCCCTTTTAGTAGGTTGGAAAGTTCCACGACCGGATTCAGAAGGGACCTCAACAATATCCTGAGATGGAGCAGCGGAGGGTCTAGAAACCCTAGAAAACCCTCTTGAAGGGCGAGCGTTCATCCCTTCGAGTGCAGAGTTCAGACCATCTTTGACGCTTGGAAGCTTAAAATCATGGAGACCCATTTTAAGAAGTATCGAATATGAAAGAAGATTGGAGTCGGAAGAAAATACGATAAAAAAGACGAGAATAGCTAAGATAATTTGCAAAGTTGAAAAGTGAATGGTAAAAGAAGGGAAGCGCGATATTTATAGGAATTTACGAGAAGTCAAAACGATGCTAAACATTTTTTATTACTTATAGGCAAAAGCTGAAACGACACCAAACGGTAATCATTACTTAACGGGTGAAAACCGAGGCAATAGTTCAAATAACTCAATAATAAGCTGACACGCGGACCAAAGATTCTGGAAGATGGAAAACTTCCCGACTCAGAAATTTCACACCAAAATTTCCTAGTCTGGGGAGGGACAATTGTTGGAGGTGGATCTGAGATCCTACTTCGGTCCACAGAAAAAAATAGGTCAAATGCTAAGTAATAAACTCGTTGAAAACATTGAAGCCTCAACTCGGATATCCTCATTAACTCGGTAAAGTTTCTTTTTGGAAAAGTGCCTCAAATTTGAAGAAAAGTCCCCCTTTTAATCAGGAACCTTAGATTCTAAACTCACTGTGCTAGACCTGATTCCAACATCATAGTAAGTGTGTAAAGTACATTTCATTAATAACTACTAAAATGAAATAGTATTTAAAATTCTGAAAAAGAATAAATTAATAATTATTGAAAATTATCAGTAGCATTGATTATATATTAAATATGATAGGTGTGTTAAGCGAGTATAACAAATATTAATAATGCTCATTCTAATGTTAATGAAACAAATAAAGATTCAAAATATAAAATTTTATTAATTATTTTCAGTTAAATATTCAAAATATAATCTTTAGAAAATATATTTTTAATAAGTTTAAATTTGAAGTAAAGATAAATGAAGATAAAAGAGTATATAGTAAGATTTCAAAATAAAGTTTTTTTATTTAAAAATTCAATATATAAGATTTCATCAATTAGATTTGATTAATTATTCAAAATATAGTTTTATTCAAAGTATAATCTTAATAAATTCAAATTCGACGAAAAACAAATATAAAAGATTATAAAATTTCAAAATAAAAGATTTCATGAGTAAATTCAAAATAAAAGATTTTATTGAATATTCAAAAAATATTCTTAAGAATTCGAAAAAACGAATATAAAAGATTATATATTGAATAATGAATAACTTGATCCATCTTGTGATTCTGGCAACTCAGAGTGCTAGCTTCACAGTTCCTATTACGTTGATTGTACTTCCATCAAACGCGGGCAAAATCCTGTCCACATGTTTGAGCTGAACGTCTTGCAGTGCCATTTTGTCCTAAGTCTCCTTGAGTATTAGATCCACCGAACTCCCAGTGTTGATGAGAATTTGCGAAACATCACAATCGGCAACTCGGAGTTTGACGACTATGTGGTCATTACGCAGAAAACTAATTCCTTTAACATCCTCAGCCGTGAATGTTACCGCCGAGTCTACTACCCGCATATTCTTTCCTAGGGGTTTCTGGTTGACTGAAGCAACTATCTCCATTCGTATTTCTTGATCGAACGGATGGTATCGTCACAGAACTGTAATCAACCCATGATTACACCGACAATAACTCGTGGGTCACCGGATTTGTCGTTGTCCCCGACGTATTTTTGTTGCTTAGCTGCTTCCGAAGTGTCGCCTTTCGGGTTTGCTGACTTGAAAGCAGCTTCTTGCAACTCGGCTATTTTCTGCTTTTGTGCCTTGAATTTCTGAGTTTCTTCTTCGGAAACCTCCAATTCTCCTTTATTTAATTTCATAGCAAAGAATTCTTGCACCTGTTTACACTTTGAAGTCGAATGACCCGCTTTTTTGTGAAACTCGCAATACTCGTTTCGGTTGTAGGTATTATTGAATGGCCTACTATGAGGGTTGCTATTCTGTCCAACTTGAAAAGATGTTGTCGAGCTTGCTTTTCCTTTGCTGTACAGTCTTGGCTCATAGTGCCTTTCTCACGGCTCTTTCGTTATCGAGTTGCACTGTGTATCTTGGTTCTGTGAGAGGATTTGCTTTTCCTCTACATAGTCTGCACTTGCTGCTCTACAAAGAGCGTATGAGATTGTGCTGGGCTGATTTACAAAAATGTCCTGTTTGAGAGCTTCGTCGGCTACCATTCCAGTTCAGAGCACTGCAATGGCCATGTCGTCGCTGACTTTAACTTTTGTCGGGATCTTCTTGAAGTGCCCGAGGTATTACTTCAGGGGCTCGGCAAAACCTTGCCTTAAGGATCTCAACTCGGTGGTTGAGGTGTCCTCATTGACAAATAAGGCATATTTCTTCATAAACAACTTGGTGAGTTGGTTGAAGCTTTCAATTGACCCGGCTGGAAACTTTGTGAACCAATTCCCAGCAAAGTGCTGGCAGTAAGCTGTGTCTTCGTTGTCCAGGGTGTAGTTCGTCATGTTCATCATGACATTGAAGACGCTCATGAATTCTACTGGATCTGTGTTCTATTTTAAGAAGGGCATCGAAGTTGCAACCCTCTTTACCGAGACTCTTCTTAACTTTGGTGCAAATGGCGAGGTTTGAGCTTGAGCTAGGATTCTCCTTATCTCAGGCTCTGAGCTGGTAGGTTGATGGAATTTCAACCTCATGTCATCCATCATCTTTAACACGGTCGTAGCACCCAGAGGTGCATGAGCATGCTGTCCAAGCATGTTTTTCATTGTAGTGTGATCTTGTACCAAGGTGTTCGCTGGTTATGAACTCGGTATTCCTTCGATAAGTTCCTCTGAACGCTTACCAGTACCTCTCCATGCGGCCTATTGGCCTGTGTAGTCAGGAGACTACTTTCATTGAAGCGAGATTTGAGTCTGTCGAATCTCTATGCATTTCTTTGATCGGAAGCCTCGTGCTGCGGCGATCAGGTTACACACTAGGGTTCCGAGTGATGGTGATCCCAGAGGAGGTGGTGGAAGATCAGTATCTTCGCGAGTTTCTTCACGGTTCTCCTCCTGAGTTCGAGTTGAATTCATAATTAACCTATTTGTTAGGCCGACATGCTCTTGAGGGTGAGATTCCCTCCGTTCCGGTGAACTAACGGTGACTTCGCCTTCAACAATCCTTTCTTGCTCAAAACTTTCTCTTGCTTGTATAAAGATGTCATTTGATATCTTCCCCACAGACGGCACCAATTGTTGGAACCGTGTCTAGCACAAACAATACTAGAATCCAAGGTTCCTAATCAAAAAAGTCGGAGAGAATGGGTAAGGACACTTGTGAATTGGATTGGAGCAAGAGTAGTTAACTTAAACGAGTAGAGATGATTGCCGACTAGGGTGTTCTAATTAGCTTAAAGTATGTCAAAACGTGGATCCTTTTTCAAAGGATTACACCTCTATTTATAGGTCATAGAGGCGGTTACATGTGGAGAAAATAAAGGAAGATTTACAATTGTGTTGATAAGATTGAATCTGGTAAGATCCATGCTAGATTTATGGAAATTTTCCATGTCGGAATAGGAAAATTTCCATTTCTTTGTTTTGCTGACGTGTCATCCGACTTCTCTTCAAGTTCGAAGAACTTTCCAAGACGAGACTTTTCCGAGTTGATGATGATATCCGAGTTGAAGCCTTGATGCTTGCAACTAGTTTGCTCTTTAGCATTTGACCCATTTTATCTTGTGGACCAAAGTAAGATCTCGGATCCACCTCCTACAATTGTGCATGTATCAGATCGTGAATAGGCTATTTTAAACAGTCACCTCGGTTTAATGCGAGTCATCATTGTGCATTGATTCAGTATCTACTTTTCTGATATAAATAGCGCTTCAGTTTCCTTCAGTTTTTTACTTTCAACCAAAATTAACGAGGTAACTTCTCTCTCTTCTTTCCTTATCTACTTTAGTCGAGGTACTTTATTATTTATAAACGAAGCATTGTCGAGATGGAAAGAAGTAGTTCAAGTTCTAGCTCTAGCTCCGAGTTCGCCGACTCTAATCCTTCTTCTGCTTCTAGTAGTAGCAGAACCCAGAATAGCGTAGAAATATTTTTTGTAAATAGTCCAGGTATCGACTTAGGTGATTGGTATGATGGACTTGATATTGGTCCATTCATTATAAATTTGAGGAGGTTAGAAAAACTATTCTCCGCATATCCCAAGATGAGGGAGGTCAACATTTTCTCTTATCCTGATTCTCGTCCATAGAATCCTCCAGAGGGTTTTATCACCATTTATTACTGGTAGTTTACAAAAACCGGTAATCGGTTTTTGGATAATCTGACTTCCAGAGCCTCGGAGAGGACCTTCTTTGCTAAGTCAAAAGCCGGTAATCGGTTTTTGGATAATCTGACTTCCAAAGTTACGAGTTGGAAAAATTGTTACTTTTTCGTTCGTCCTACCGAAGTCTTTTGTTCGTTAACACCGTTGGAATTTCTTTCTCCTTGGTTGAGAACTCCTGGTAGATTTCTAGATGTTTGTTGACGATCTACTAGCTTTTGTCACTCGGGTCCTTATGTTTATTTTTTTTCCGAAGTAAAACATCCACTGCCTTCCGCTTGCTCTCATCCATCCAATTACTAGGCACTTCGAGATCGTCTCTTAAGTACTCCTCGTCTTAACAGGAAATTTTTGCTAGAAGGTCTCCTTCAGAGGACAACTTCTAGGTACCAAAGGAGTAATCTATTATCCTCTTTTTATGAGTCTCACCTTTAAAGTTTTAAATTTGGCTGATATTTGCTCCTTTTCTAGGATTCTCGACGCCAACATGGGGGTTGACGATTTTTCCATGCCCAACATTTTTGCTAGTTTGGATGCCGTCTTGGAAAGTGCTCCGGCTTCCTCTAGTGGAGTCACAACTCCTCAACCCTCCGACTCTGTCGTGGAAAGGGATTCGTTAACCGTGGTGTTAGCTTATGTAACTCCGGAGGCTCCGACCATAAACTCTGAGGGTCACAACATTGACACTCCGGCTACAGAGACTGCACAAGCTATTGGGACTGTGCTGGCTACTGAGGCTGTGGCTAACCTTTCTGAGAAGTTTAGCAAGGGTTTTGTAAGTTCTCCAACTTTCAGTAAGAGGAAGTTAAAAACTTTAGTTAAGGTTAGAGTTTTGGAGTCTTTCAAATCCCCCTCTAGTTCCTTGGTACTAAAAAAGATCAAAAAGAGGAAGCCGGCATCCAAGTCTACCGTTAAAGGTAACTTTTCCCAAAGAGTCTCTTTTTGCAAAACGTTTAGGTGATGAGGTGATTAGACGCTGATTGGTAATATCAGGTCGGGATGCAGCTACTGAGGCTGCTCAGAAGAAGGTGGCTAAGCACAAGGAGTCTTCCCCTCCTCCTGAAGTCTCCTTAAGTAAAAAAAGGAAATCTTCCGGAGACTTCCTTTTCCCATATGCCCTGGAGAAATTGGTTCCTATTAACGATTCCAAGATGGGAGGGGCCGATTTGATGTGCTTCCTTAAAAACACTATCGAAGAGTTTTCTCCCATTCTTGAGATGCTCAACAAGAAGGAGTATTTTGACACATTAAAGTTGGCGTTCTCGGTAAACCTACACTTTGATATTCGTTCGTTTTGCTTTGCTTCCAACTTTTTTATGGTGGCCTGCTTCTTTTTTCCAGTTCATTTCTGAGGGGAACTCTGTTCTTCTCGGGAAGGATAAAACTATGACCACTAGTGCTGAGAGTTCTTGTCAGCTTGATGAAGTGCTCAAGCAGTTAGAGGAATCTCGACAAGAAAAAGCAGAGGCAAAGTCATCTATGGTGGCGGTCCAGGCTTATTTATCATGAGTTACGTCTGAGTTCAAGGCGGAAAGCTCAAGATCTAGTAAGAAGATCTCTGCTCTTAAGGATGCCTCGGAGTCTGTGATCGACCTCCGAGATGCGGCCTTTTGGACGGCCGAGAAGCAGAAGGATGTGATTGCCTCTCTCCAAACTGGTGCTAGCACCTTCAAAGGTGAGTTTGTATATGTTCATTTTTTCGTAATTCACAATATTTACGAGTTTTATTTTAGCATCCCTAGACGAACACTTCAAAAGAATTTCGGACCGTTTCGACTTCCTGGATTCCAGTCTGGACAATCGCCTGTCATATGCTCTAATGTCTTGCTATGAAAACCTCTTGCAGCGTTTGTTGAACGAGAAAGTCCCGGTAAATCTTGACATCATCATGTTTGGGGCTTTAGGTCTTGCGAAGACCAAGGCGGATGTCGACAAAGAGGTTGTCATGAACGTGAATCCAGACGACTTGATTTCTTTGTCTCTTGAGTTTTGCGAGTCTTCTCTCCTGGAGGAGGCGACTTTGCTCTGGAATGAGGTGTTGGCATTCAGTGCGAATCTGTATGAAGTGGCTAATCCTGTGATTGGAGATTGCCTGCAGGTTAGTATAAGGTATTTTGAAATTGTCCATGTTCCGATTTGGAGTTCTAACTGGTATGGCTCAAACAAAGAGATTATTTTTTTTAAAGGTAGCCAAAAAGGACAACTTGTTGAAAAGGAAAAGTTGGCGTTAAGCTGGCCGAAACTAGTGTCTTAGCTTAATTCTCCTTCCTTTCTTTTTTCTTTTTAGTGTTGTAATTTTTCCTCCCATGGGAGAAGTTTGTAAAATATTGCGTTACATTTTAGAGTATATATATTTTGCTTTTTCACTTATTTCTTCTTTTATTTGAAATTTCAAAATTTTTCTTTTCAGTGAAGTTCCCGGAACTTTAGCTGATTATGATTTGGGGTCTTTGGCTTTGACTGAATTTAGCTGACTCGACTTATAATGATGCAAGGTTTTAAGATTTTGCCAGATTTTAAGACTCGGAAGGATTTAGACCTGGCTTATCGGAGGATGAGATTTTTAAAAGACTCGGCAAGGTTTGGACTAGACTTTGGTAGGAGAGAGACTTTAAGGACTCGGCGAGATTTTGGACTCAGCTTTAGTTGGAGTGAGACATTAGGGACTCGCGAGATTTTGACTCGGCTTTGAATAAGAGCGAGACTTTAGGTGTTTGGCGAGATTTAGACTTGGCTTTAAATAAGGATATATTTTATCTTTCCCAAATATCACGTTATAATTGTGAAACCTTGGTTCAGCGTTAAGAGAATTTGGTCTCGTAACAGTTAAAAACTACTTTTAGATTTAAATTCAGAGTAAGAATTAGATCCTTGTTAAAGTTTTTCTAGGTTGTACTCGGCGAGTTTTTAAGACTCGGCTTAAAGATAAGGATTAGGCCCTTCTAAGCGTTTCTCAAGATTAAGCTCTGCGAGATTTTAAGACTCATCTCAAGATAAGAACTAGGTTCCTATAGGTGGTTTCTCGGGATTAGACCCGACTACAAGGCAAGATAACTTGAGCCTGACTAGGGCTTATAAAATTTTTATATAGTTCTAGCTGGACCTGAAGGCGACCTACGTACCCCAAAGGGATCAAAGTAAGACGTAGTTCTCAGTACATTATTAAGTAAATATAAGTGCGTCAAGTAACGCATCTTATTTGCCGAGTTGGCAAACCTTTAGTAGTAGTATCTTTTCAAGTTGATGGAGTTCCATCTTTGAGGAATCGTTGCTCCTTCCATAGTAGCGATCTTGTAAACTTGTGGCTTTACGGTTTCGTAGATGATGTATGGCCCTTCCCAATTTGCGCCGTGCTTTCCGGCGTTGAGTTCAGCCGTATTTTCAAACACCTTTCAAAGTATGAGATCTCTTACTACAAAGTGTCATCCGCATACTTTCTTATTGTAGTACTTTGCGGCTTGTTAATTATTTTGTACTCGAAGAAGTGCCCTATCATGTTCTTCTTCAAAGTCGTCAATGCTGTTTTCCATAGCATTGTGTAAAGGTGGCACAACTATCTCGGCTGGAGCCATTGCTTCCATTCCATGAGAAAGAGAAAATGAAGTTCATCCAGTTGAGCGTCTAGGTGTAGTCCGATGTGACCATAACACACGGTCCAACTCAGATGCTCAACTTCCTTTCTTTTCAGAAAGCCTTTTCTTCAGACAACCGAGAATCTGTTTATTCGTGGCCTCTGTTGACTATTTCCTTGTGGGTTCCGAGGGGTTGACTTGCTTACTCGGATATTCCATCTAGTGCAAAAGTTGGTGGACATTGCCAAGATGAATTGCAATCCGTTGTCTATCACGATCTCATAAGGTAGACCATGTCGGCAGATGATATTCTTCCATACAAATTTGATGACGTCCTTGTCTTTGATATGAGAATACGCCTCTGCCTCGACCCACTTTGAGAAATAATCCGTCATGACAAGCATGAATCTCTTTTTCCGTGATGATGGTAATGGTTTGACTATATCTATTACCCATCGCATAAACGGATAAGGCATGATTGCTGAGGTTAGTGCCTCGGTTGGAGCGTGGATGATGTGCATGTGTTGCTGACATTTGTCACGTTTAGTGGTGTATTGAGCACAATCCTTTGCCGTAGTCGGCTAATAGTATTCGGATGTTTTGATTTTTTGAACGAGTGTTCTTCTGCTATTGTGATTTCCACCAGCTCCATCACACGTCTTCTTGATAATCTTGTCAATCTCATTACTGTGAACACAAGTAATTAATACTCCGTTTGTACTCCTTCGATAAAGTTGTTTGCCGACTTGGGAGTAGAAGGCGCACTTGGCTCTTAGACTTCAAGCTGCCCAGCTATCCTCTGGTATCTCTCCATCAAGGAAATAAGTGAGGATCTCATCTCGCCAATCTACCTTTGGTTTGTTGATATGCTTAGTGTCTGCCACCTTGGTATCTCACTCGTCCTGAATGTCGTATATTATCAATACGAGTTTGAGGTCTCCTTTTGGTAAGCTTATACTCGAATGATCTATACTCTCTACTGATATTATTCGTCTCTGAACAGGGTCTGTTATGGACGCGAGAGATGCTAGAGCGTCGGCAGAGGTGTTCTCAGATCTAGAGACTTTATTGATATTGAATCTCAAATCCTTAATATGCTCTTTAACAACTTTGAGATATGTTTTCATCTGATCATTCTTCGTGTCGTAGCCCCCGTTAACCTGGTTAACAACTAGTTGGGAATTGCAATATCAATCGATGTCGGTTGCTCCAACTTCCTTGGCCAACTTTATTCTTGCGATTAGTGCTTCATACTTAGCTTCATTGTTGGATGCCATAAATGCAAGTTAGAATGATTGTTCTAGAACTTCTCTTGTTTGACTTTCTAGTCGAATAACAAACCTCGAGCCGTGTAGTGATGAAGATTCATCTACGTATATCTTCCATGTTTGAGGAGCTTTGGCCGACTCTAGAGGCTCTAGATCAAGGGATATTTCAATTATAAAGTTGGCTAAAGCTTGAGACTTCGCAGTTATTTGTCCTTTGAACTCGATGTCGTATTCACTCAACTCAATCGCCTACTTGGTCAATCGCCCTGATTGGTTGGACTATGCAATATTGTTCATAGTGGATGATTTGTTAATACTATAACAGTATGCGACTGGAAGTAAGGTCGTAACTTCCTTGCTGAAGTAACTATCGCTAATGGGAGTTTCTTTGTATTTGGGTATTTGGACTCAGCTCCGTCCAACGACTTGCTTATGTAAAAGATTGGATACTAATTTCCTATGTCATCTCAAACTAGTACGCCACTTACTGCTGACGTAGAAACTGCAATGTATAAGTACAATGGTTCTCTGTTTTCTAGTTTCACGAGGATTGGTGGTGTTGAAAGGTACTCTTTCAACTTGAAAAAAGCCTGTTCGCAAGTCTCGTCCCACTTGAACTCCTTGTTTACACACAGCAAATTGTAGAATTGGAGATATTTGTCTGTTGAACGTGATATGAAACAATTTAGGGCCGCTATACGACATGTCAGTCTCTGTACTTCCCGTTTATTCTTTGGAGAATGCAACTTGGATTATCGTAGTTTATTTTGGATTAGCTTCGATTTCTGTTTGAGTGACTATGTATCCAAGGAATTCTCCTAAGGTAACCCCCCAAAGTACATTTTGTCGGGTTGAGCTTCATCTGATACATGTTTAGCGTTTGGAAGCAAAGGCTAAGTGATCGACATGATCTTCAGCGTTTAACGACTTATCAGCATGCTGTCTATATATACTTTCATTGTTTGCTCAAGTTGATCTTCAAATATCTTGTTCACTAACCGCTGATAGGTTGCTCCTGCGTTCTTTAACCCGAATGACATGACTTTGTAGCAATAAGTTCCTCGCTCTGTGATGAACAAGGTTTTCTCCATGTCGTCAGGATGTATCCGAATCTAATTATACCCCGAGAAAGTGTCCATGAATGAAAGAAGTTCGTTCCCTACGGTTGCCTCGACAATTCGGTTGATGTTTGGCAATAGGAAACTATCCTTACGGCACTCCTTCTTCAGGTCGGTAAAGTTGACACATACTCAACACTTTCTATTCTTTTTCGAAACGACTACCAGGTTGGCTAGCCACTTAGGGTATTGAACTTTAGCGACGATATCCGAGTTGAAACTTTGATGCTTGCAACTGGTATTTGACCCGTTGTTCCCTGTAAACTGAAATAGGATCTCGGATCCACCTCCAATAATTCTTAATCATTTGAAAAAATAAATATAAAAGATTATAAATATTCAAATATAAGAGTTCATTAATAAATCAAAATATAATATTGTATTAATTATTCAAAATATATGCTTAATTATTAAAATATATTTGTAATTATTCAAAATATATTCTTATTCAAAATAAAAAGATTTAAAATATAAGATTTCATTAATTATTTTTGATTCATTATTCAAAATATATTCTTATTCAAAATATAATTTTAACAAATTTAAATTCGACAAAAAAAACAAATACAAAAGATTACATAATAGTAAATGAAGAAGTAAATAAAGATTCAAAATAAATAAATAATTATAAGTCTTTGATTCATCACTATAAAATTAAATAGTTCATTTGACATTCGAAGTAGCACAATATGACCAATTTCCCCCCCCCCCCCAAAAAATTGTACCTTAAGTAGATCTTCTTTACATTTTTATTATGTTTTGCTCCATTCAAAAATCTCGATCTTGCAGTTATGTTTGTCATCAACATAATTTTAAAAATAGATGATTCTAGTCTAATTATTCTAATTACTCGGAAAATAGATAGGGAATAAAGATAATTAGCTAATCTCAAAGTTTTACAAAAATAATGTTAGTACTAAAAATTAAAAGAAATAAGTACTCAAAAAATTATAAAACAAAAATATACAAAAATATTAGATAATATGAATTACAAACTATACTAAAAACAAATAAAAATGAATCAAATAAAATAAGATAAAGTTTTGATATAATAGTATGCACAATTATTATATATCCAAAATACAAATTATAATAAAAAAATTAAAAATGAAGCAAATAAAATAATATAAAATGTTTTAAAATTGTATATATGTTTAGTATATATCCGAGTTAAAATTATATTTACAAACAAATGATCTTATATTATATATATGAATTAAAAATTTTATCCGAAAACATATAAAGAAGAAATGAAAAAAATAAAGAATACATTACCTAGATATTATAATTGTTGGAGGTGGAACCGAGATCCTACTGTGCTCCACATAAAATAATGGACCAAATTCTAAGTAATAAAGTCGGTGACAGCATCAAAGCCTGAACTCGGATATTCTCATCAACTAGGAAATGTCTCTTCTTGGAAAAGTGCCTCAAACACGAATCTTCTAGATACAAACTTATCAAGAGAATTGTAAATTTTCCTTTATTCAATCTACTTTGTAACCGCCTCTATAATCTATAAATAGAGAAGCAGATCCTTTGAAAGGATGATTAGCTTTTGGACTACGCACATTAAGCTAATAAGAACTCTATCCGGCAATCATTTTTACTCGTTTAAGGGATTAACTTCTTTCTCTCTAATTGACTTCACAAGAGACCTTGGATTTGGATCCTTCGTGCTAATCCTGGTTCCAATAGTTGGCTCCATCTATGGGGAATACATCGAAGGACTTCTTCACAAAAGCGAAAAAAAGTTATTCTACGGAAAAAGATGGTTGAAGGAGAAATCACCATACTCTGACCAGAACGGAGGGATTCTCAACCTCAGGAGCACATTGATCCGACTAACAGATCACCTTTAAATTCAACATGAACGCAGGTAGAGAATCATGAAGAAACTCGCGATGTTACTAATCTTCCCGCACCACCCCGGGGATCAGCGCCGCTTAAAACCTTCGTGCGCAACTTTATTGCACAATATGAAGCTTCTGATTAAAGAAACACGAAGAGGTTTGATAGAATTGAACCTCGGATAAACGAGAGTAGTCTCCCGACTATGCAAACTAATAGGCCAAACGAAGAAGTGTTGGCCAGTATGTAGAGAAATATGTACAGAGGAATATCGAGTCTTCAACCAACTAGCATCTCTAGACCATAGCAATCTACAATACAAAACATGCCTAGACAGCATGCCTCGACAACATTGGATGAGACAACCGTACTAAGGATGATGGACGACATGAGGTCAAAATTCTATCAAAGTACCAGCTTGGCATCCAAGATAGAATGAATCTTAGCTTAAGTTCGAAATTCGCTGTTTGCACCAAGATTGAAAAGAGTCTCGGTAAATAGAGGGTTACGACATCGATGCCCTTTGTATGATGGAACCACGGATCCAGTAGAATTATGAGTGCCTTCAACTTCATGATGAACGAGACCAACTATAACTTGGATCAAGAAGACGCAACTTACTGTCAGCACTTTGCTGAGAACTTGACCGACGATGCTTTTGTATTGTTCACCAAGTTTCCAACTGGGTCAATCGAGAGCTTCAACCAACTTGATGAGTTGTTCATGAAACAGTATGCCCTATTTGTTAACCAGGACACTTCAACAGCGGAGTTAAGATCTTTGAGGCAAGTGTTTGACGAGCCCCTGAAGTTATACCTCGGATGCTTCAAGAAAATCTTGACAAAGGCTAATGTTAACGACGACATGGCCATTAAAGCTCTCTGAACCAGGATGGTAACCGATGAAGCTCTCACACGGGACCTTTTCGTCAATCGACCCAATACAATCTTGGATGCTCTTTGTAGAGCAGCCAGGCACACAGATTACTTGGAGGAGAAGCAAATTCTTGCTAAAAACCAAGAAACTCAGCGCAACTCAGGAACAAAGGTGCCTAAAGAAGGGCATAATGAGCCGAGACAGCATAATAAAGGAAAAACAATCTCGCTAACAGCTTTTCAAGTCGGAGAGAGTGACAGTCCTCCAAGGGAGAATTGAAGGTCTCGAATGAAGAAATTCAGAAGTTTAAGGTACAAAAACGGATAGAAGCCGAGTTGCGAAGCAGCTTTTAAGACAGCATGTCCGAATAACGACACCCTAGAAATAGTCAAGCGACAAAAACTGGTAGGGGACACCACTGAGTCCGGTGACCCGCGAGTTGTTGTTGGCGCAATCATGGGTGGATTACAGTTTTGCGATGATATTATCCGTTCAATCAAGAAGTACGAATGAAATGTTGTCGTTTTAGTTAACCAAGAACCAGCAAGGGAGAGTATGTGGAAAATAGAATCAGAAATAACATTCATAGCTAAGGATGTTGAAAGAGTTAATTTCCACACAATGATCTTCTAGTTGTCAAACTTTGAGTTATCGACTGTGATACTACTAGATTCTAGCAGGCAATGAAATCCTTTTAATTATGGATGCTTTCTCAGGATACAACTAGATTCGGATGCATCCTAATGATATGAAAAAAACTTTGTTCATCATGAAACGAGGAACTTATTGCTATAAAGTCATGCTATTCGGGTTGAAGAATGTAGGAGTCACGTATCAGCGGTTGGTGAATAAGATGTTTGCTGATCAATTCAGGCAAACAATGGAAGTGTACATACATGACATGCTGGTCAAGTCATCAAAGGCGGAAGATCATGTCGATCATTTAGTCGGTTGCTTCCAAACATTGAACGAGTACTAGATGAAGCTGACTTTGGCAAAATGCACTTTCAGGGTAACCTCGGGAGAGTTCCTCGGGTACATAGTCACTCAGAGGGGTATCAAAGCTAACCCAAAACAGGTTAAGGAAATCTACGAGCTACCTTCTCCGAATAATATATGGGAAGTACAAAGGCTGACATGTCACATAGCAGCCTTAAACCGTTTCATATCCCGCTCAACAGATAAATGCCTCCCATTCTACAACTTGCTGCGTAGAAATAAGGATTTTAAGTGGGACGAGACTTGCGAGAAAGCTTTTTCTGAATTAAAGGAATATCTTTCGAAACCACTAGTTCATGCGAAACTTGAAGACAGAGAGCCATTGTACTTGTACATTGCAGTGTCAGCATCGGCAGTAAGCAGCATGCTAGTTCGAGATGACAGAGGAACCCATCACCCAATCTTCTACATTAGAGCTGAATCTAGATAGCTAACTACAGAGAAACTCTCACTAGCGGTGGTCACCTCAGTAAGGAAGTTACGACCCTACTTCTAGTTTCACACCATTGTAGTATTAACAAATTATATGTTACAAACAATACTACATAGTCCAAACCAGTCCGGGCGATTGACCAAGTGGGCAACTAAACTGAGCAAATATGATATTGAGTTTAAAGGGTGAACGAGTGTGAAGTCTCAGGTTTTGGCCAACTTCCTAATCGAACTATCCCCCGATCTGGAGCATTTAGAGCCAGGAAAAGTTCCTCGAACATGGAAGATATACATAGATGGATCTTTGTCTCAACATCACACAGGAGTTTGTGTCCGACTAGAAAGCCCGACAGGAGAAGTTTTGGAGCACTAATTCTGACTTGCTTTCCCAGCATCTAACAATGAAGCAGAGTACAAAGAATTGATTGTGTGAATTAAATTGGCCACGGAGGTTGAAGCAATCGATATCGATTGTTATTGTGATTCTCAGCTAGGTGTTAACTAGGTTAACGGGGCTACGACACTAAGAATGATCGTATGGAAGCTTATCTTAAAGTTTTTAAAGAATTGATTAAGGATCTGGAATTCAAAGTCAATAAAATCTTCATATCTGAGAACACTTTCGCCGACGCTCTAGTAGCTCTCGCATCTACGAGGGATCCTGTTCAATGACAAATAATACCGGTAGAAAGTGATACACGGTGTTTTTATCGGCTTTTAAACCGTGTTTTACATGGTTTTATTGAGTCAATATATGGTCTATTTTAGAGTTTTTCAGGTCATAGGTTACATACGGAGAAGATGAGCTGTTTGGAGAGAAAACGAGTATATAGAGATGCATAATCATACAGAAGCGTCAGAAGTTTGAATTCTTTTGGAAGACTTCTACCGCTAGATCAAGCTGAAATTTAGTCACAAGACAGCCATATGAGCAATCTTTCATTTGGAGGTGGTTTGAGGGAAATTCGACAAGTGGTTAGGATGATATGATGATTTTACCAAAGACATGTCATTCTGGTCTAGAATAGAGGCCATCGGATGATGCGCTCAACTTGTTGATCTACCTAACATCTCAAGATCGATCGATCAAAGCTGTTCTCAATCGATCAGCCCCTTGATCGATCGATCAGCCCTTGATCGAGCGATCAACCTCTTGATTGATTGATCCTCGAAGCTGCAGAAAATAAAACCTAATTTTCTCTATTTTGTACTTGCGGAATTTGGGACCTATAAAAGGGGCATTTTTTATCATTTTAGAGAGACAATTTCTATTCTGAGTTCTTATTTTTTCTGTAACCTTTGGGGAGAAGGTTTCATCCTCCACAACATCATTGGAGAAGATTTCTGAACTCTTTGCTATTTCAGTTCAATTATTAGTATGTTTTTATTCTTTTTCCATGTTTGCTTCTTCTCTATCATGTTTGAGCAGTTTACCATTCAGATTTAGGGATTTCAGGATTTAATGAATTAGGAACAAATAGGGCTAGATCTTGTATGTTCTCCGTCTATCGCTGTGTTTAATGCTTATGTTAGACTAGCCACCTAGTCAATGATCTTACGTTGTTTGACTCTCCAAAAGCTTGTTAGATGCCTGAACTAGCTTAGATGAGCAACTAGTTATTAACCAACGATAGTTTATGTTAAGGCTAGTTGTGGACATATTAGACCCAATCGATAATGTCTGAGTACATCTCTAGGACCAGTGACAGTTAGGAGCACCAAAATGATAAACAGAGTAGTAGGCACCACGACAGTGGGTTTGATAGAATTCTATGTTTAAGTTGAGAATTGGTTAAAAGCATGCCATGAATAGTTTCATGATTTTGATTCCCTACTTCCTGATGAATTCCTGATGCCCGATGCCTTTATTCATTTGTTTTACATTTTTTATTGTTTATTTTAGTTTCCATCGTTATTTGATTTGTCTTAGCTCAAGTTCACTCTAAAGATTGATAGTGTAACCATTGGTCCTTGTAGATTCGATCCTTAAGTGCTACATCGATACGATACACACGAGAGGTTAAATTGGTATAATTAACCTTGTATTAGAAAGTATAGACCATTCGAGCATAAGCTTACCATAAGGAGACTTTGAATTCGTCTCAGCTATAGACGATATTCATGATGAATCCAACTCCGAGATACCAGACGCTAAGCAGACAAGCAAACAAAAGGTTGATTGGCGAGATGAGATTCTCGCATACATTCTCGAAGATGAAACGCCAGAGGACAGATAGGCGGCTCGCCGGCTTAAAGCCAAGCGCGCCTTTTATGCCCAAGTTGATGGAAAAGTGTATCAAAGGAGTACAAATAGAATACTACTTACTTGCATCCATGGTGATGAGACGGCCGAGATCACCAAAAGGACACATGATGGAGCTAGTGGAAACAACAATAGTGGAAGAACGCTTGTTCAGAAAATTAGGACGCTTGGTTACTATTGGCCGACTATGGTAAAAGATTGTGCATAATACACAACTAAGTGTGACAAATGTCAGCAACACAGGCACATCATCCACGTCCCTTACTAAAGTGTTAACTTCAGCAATTATGCCTTATTTGTTCATGCGATGGGTAATGGACATAGTCGAACCATTACCATCGTCTCGACAAAAACCCTTCATGCGTGTCATGAGGGAGTACTTCTCGTAGTGGATCGAAGCAACAGCTTATTCTCAGATCAAAGATAAAGATGTGGTCAAATTCATGTGGAAGAATATCATTTGCCGACATGGGTTACCTTACAAGATTGTGACAAACAACAGCTCTCAATTCATCTT
Organism: Lepidium aucheri; assembly: GCA_900406435.1. NCBI lineage: Eukaryota > Viridiplantae > Streptophyta > Magnoliopsida > Brassicales > Brassicaceae > Lepidium > Lepidium aucheri. The sequence continues at coordinate 5,242 of OVBA01003013.1, read as the reverse complement.
GGCAAAATTCCCCAACTTTTGTGCCAAATGCGATATCCGAGTAAGCAAGTCAACTCCTTGAAACCCACAAGGAAACGGACAAGCAGAGGCAACAAATAAGCAAATTCTCGATGGTCTCAAGAAAAGGCTTTCAGAAATGAAGAGAAGTTGGGCATCTGAGTTAGATGGCGTGTTATGGTCATATCGGATTACGCCTATACGCTCTACTGAACAAACTACATTTTTCCTTTTTCACGGGATGGAAGCAATGGCCCCAGCTCAGATAGTGGTACCGACTTTGCGTCGAGAAAGCTTTACCAAAGACAAAACTTCCAACAATTATGCCATGGAAAACAATATCAATGACTTGGAGGAAGAATGTGATGAAGCACTTCTCCGAGTATAAAACTATCAACAGCAAGTAGCAAAGTACTACAACAAGAAATTTTGTTGATGACACTTTGCGGTAGGAGATCTCGTACTTCGAAAGGTGTTTGAAAACACATTTGAACTTAACGTAGGAAAATTCAGCGCCAATTGGGAAGGGCCATATATCATTTACGAGATCGTGAACTCGAAAAATTACAAGATCGCCACTATGGATAGAGCAAGGATTTCTCGAAGCTAGAATTCCATCAATCTTAAACGAAATACTACTAAAGACGTACAAACTCGAAGAATTAAATTTGTTACTTAACGAATCCTCATTTATTTAATTTGTACTCAAAACTATGTTTTGGCTTGATTTTTTGGGGGTACGTAGGTAGCCTTCGGGTCCAGTTAAAAGTAAAAACAAAAATTACATGTTCTCTTTTCGGGTTCAGTAAAAAAAAAGGGTTACACCTTTAAATTCCTAAAAGACGAGATTAAATTCTCGCAAAAACAAAAAAAGTTATCTTGTCTTTAAGCCCAGTCTTAAAACCTAGCTGAGTCTAGTCTCGTACAACGTCTACAAGAACCTAGTTCTTATCTTTAAGCCGAATCTTAAAACCTCACCGAGTATAACCACGAAAAGCTTTGACAAGAATCTAATTCTCTCTCCTAAGTCAAATCTAAAAGATAGTGTACCGAGACCAAGTTCTCGTAGCACTAACAAGATCAAGTTTTCACAACTATACCGTGAAATTTGGCAATACAAAAACATCCTCATTTGAGCCGAGTCTAAATCTCGCCGACTCCCAAAAATCTCGCTCTTATTCAAGCCAAGTCAAAATATTACTGAGTCCCTAAAGTCTCGCTTTTACCTAAGCCGAGTCCAAATCTCGACGAGTCCCTAAAATCTCGCTTTACTCTAAGCCAGGTCTAAATCTTTCCGAATCTTAAAATCTCTCACAAAATCTTAAACCTTGCATCATTATAAGTCGAGTCAACTAAACTCTGTCAAAGCCAAAGATCCCAAATCATAATTAACTGAGTCCTAAAACCTCGCTAAATGAAACTTCAAAATTTCAAAGAAAGAAGAAGTGAGAGAAACAGTAAAAATTATACATTTGAGACATACGGCACTGTTTTACAAACCTTCCCATAGGAGGGAAAATACATCGCTGTACAAAAAAAAAGAGTGAGAAAATTAAACTAAGCGCCAGTCTCGGCCTGCTCTAATTCAGCTTTGTCCTTCTCAACCAAGTCGTCCTTATCGGCTATCTTTAGAAGAAAAAATATCTTTGTTTGAACCATGCCAATTGATACTTTGAATTGGAACATGGATAATTTCAAAATCCTTTATAGTAGCATCGGGCGATCCACAGTTTTAGGATCAGCCACCTCATTCGGATTCGCTCATAACGCCAACACCTCATTCGAAGCCGGAGTTGCTTCCTCTAGGAGGGAGGACTCGCAAAACTCGAGAGACAGCATAACGAAGTCGTCAAGATGTAAATTCCTGATAACCTCTTTTTAACCTCCACCTTGGTCTTTGCGAGACCAGAAGCCCTAGACAAGATGATCTCGGGGTCCACTAAAACCTTCTCGCTCAACAAGCACTGTCAAAGGTTGTCATAGCCGCACATTTGAGCATATCCGAGGCAAGTAAATAAGCTAAAATCGAGGAAGTTGAAGCGTTCCAAGATCCTTTTAAGGCGTTCGGACAAAGACGCTGAAATAGAATTTGTTAGTACTTCAAAGAAAAGAAATGCTGAAAATATATAACCCCACCTTTGAAGATGCTAGCGCCATCCTAGAGGAAAGTGATCACAGCTTTTTGCTTCTCGGCCGTCCAAAAGTCAGAATCTCAGAGGTTGGCTACGGACCTTGAGGCATCCTTAGGAGCAGAGATCTTCTTTCCATACTCAAGAGATCTTGAACGCTCTGCCTCGAACTCATACGTAACTCGAAATAAGTCAGTCTGGACCACCACCAAAGAAGGTTTGGCTTCCACCACCTCTTGACGAGATTCCTCTAGCTGCTTAAGCACCTCATTAAGCCGGCAGGAATTTTCAGCCTCAGCACCAATAGCTTTCTTTTTCCCAAGAAGAACCGAGTTCATCTGTGCAATCCACTACAAAAAATGATAAGAAGAAGAAGAGGCAATTTAATACAAGAAATTTGGAAGAGGAACAAGTTGGATAAGTTGAAAAAGAGAATAGGAAATTTACTGAGAACGTTGACTTTGCCGTCTCAATATATTCCTTCCTGTTGAGCATCTCGGGGACAGGAGAAAAGTCCTCAATAGTGTTCCTAAGGAAGCGCATCAAGTTGGCCCCTCCCATCTTGCAGTCATTAATCAGGGCCGACTCCTCGAGAAAATACACAAATCGGAAGTCCCCAGAAGCTTTACTTCCCTTGCTCATTAGGACTTTGAGAGGAGGAGGAAGCTCCTTACGTTTAGCCACTCCCTTTCAAGCAGCCTTGAAAGTAGCAACCCAACCTGGTATCACCGAACAGCGTCTAATCACCTCGTCACCTAAACGCTTAACAAAAGGATTTTTTCGAGAAAGGTTACCTTTAGCAGCGGGCTCAACTGTCGACCTCTTCTTCTGGGTCTTTCTCACCGTCGAGGAATTAGAGGGGGACTTGGAAGATTCCGAATCCCAAGCTTTAACTAGATTTTTTGACTTCCTCTTATTGGAAGATGGGGAACTTGTAGAACCCTTGCTAACCTTCTCAGAAAGGTTAGCCGCAGCCTCAGGGGCTGAAACATCAACTTTACAAGACTCAAAGTTGATAAACGAAGCCTCATGCACTTCAATTGGCTGCACCACAGCAGCTGAATCCCTTTTCGGGATAGAGTCAGAAGGTTGAAGAGTGCCAACTTCACTAGAGGGAGCCGGATCATCTCCAAAGACTGCATCCAAACCGTCAAAGATGTTGGGCATAGCGAAATCATCACCCCCCCATTTGACTTCAAGAACTCCTAAAAGGGTGAATAGCAATCATACAATAAACTTCAAACTTTAAAGGCAAATTTTGTAGATAAGTAAACAATGGATTACCTCTTTAATAGCGGGAAGCTGTTCTCTAAAGAAGACCCCCTGGCAAAAGTTTATAATCAAGTCGAGCAACACCGAAGAGATGGTCTTGAAGTTCCTGGTGGTTGGACAGTCGGGGACAAACAGAAGACAACATATGTTTTACTGCAAAAATAAAGAATAAATATAAGAACCCAAGAAATAAAGACTAATACATCATCACAACACCTGGAGATCTACCGGGTGTCCACATCCAAGGAGAAAGAAATTCTAAAGGTCTTAGCGGACGGAAAACTTTTTTGGGACAAACAAAATAGTAACAACTTTTCCAACTCGTAACCTTGGAAGTTGGATTGTGCAGAAACAGATTACTAGTCTTGGACCTAACAAAAAGGTCTCCTCTGAAGCCTTAATCTAACAGAAGTCAGTCAAATTTTCAAAGAACCATGTCGTGACATTAACTCCAACCTCGCTACCCAGAATCAATGCTCCAATGATATTTGCGACTCCAGCGGCTTAAAGTTGAGTCATCGCGATCTTCCAAGCAAAACAATACCTAGGGAAAAGATCCAGAATTGGGAACCACATTTTGATTTCCGTAGACCATGAGTCGTAAATAGCGACATAACGTTCTAGAGGATTCCAAGGACAAGAGTCAGGGTCAGGAAGAGAGATGTTGATCCTCTTCATCTTGGGACGTACAGAAAAAAGCTTCTCTAACATCTTCAAATTGATAATGGATGGACCGATGTCAAGCTCATCATACCAATCGTCTAAATTGTTATCAGGGCTATCTAAAAAATACATTTCTATATCGTCTCGGGTTCTACTACTACTAGAAGTCAAAGAAGAACTAGAGTAGGAATTCTCAAAACTAGAGCCAGATCTACTTTTTTCCATCTCGACAAAAGTTTATTAAAAAGGAAATAAAGCAACTCGGTAAAATAAGTAGAGAGAGAAGTTACCTTGTTAATTTCAGATGAAAGTAAAAGGTAAAAACACTGGAGCGGTGTTTATAGTGTAATAGGGGAAACTCTTTTTCTATCTGCGCATTATGAAAGCCCTTTTACTGATAGGGACATGGCTTCTGGATCGACGATAAATGATAACTCGCATTAAACCAAGGTGACTATTCGAATAACTCAATCATAAGCTAACGCGTGGACAAAAGATTCTGGAAGCTGGAAAACTTCCCGACTCGGAAATTTTGCAACAAAGTTTTCCGAGTCTAGGGGAGATAATTGTTGGAGGTGGACTCGAGATCCTACTTTGGTCCACGAAAAACAATGAACGAGACGCTAATTAATAAAATCGGTGAAAGCATCAAAACCTCAACTCGGATATTCTCATCAACTCGGAAAAGTGCCTCAAACTTGAAGAGAAGTCGGACGACACGTCATCAAAGCAAGGAAATAGAAATTTTCCTATTCTGACATGGAAAATTTGCGAAAATCTAGCATGAATCTTCTTGATATGATCTTATCAAGAGAATTGTAATTTTTCCTTTATTTAGTCTACTTTGTAATCGCCTCTATAATCTATAAATATAGGAGCATATCAGCTTTTGGACTACGCACATTAAGCTAATAAGAACTCTATTAGGCAATCATCTTTACTCGTTTAAGGGATTAACTTCTTTCTCTCCAATTCACTTCACAAGAGTTTTTGCCCAATCTTCCCTCCTTTAATCAGAAACCTCAGATTTAGATTCTTCGTGCTAGTTCCAGTTCCAAATATATTGGTTGATTATAGGAGGTGAATGGTAAATGTGATGAAGTGAATGATAATGGTGAGACAAAGGTAATATCTACTATATAATAAAAGGAAAACATTTTGAATCATTACCTGTTGACTCA